>JACBKR010000632.1:0-66346 GCA_014218235.1 Colocasia esculenta
TGTTGCGGTGGGGTTACTTTTCCTACTGGGTCTCTTTTCTTGAGACTCACTCCGCTCTTTTTCAGGTGGGTCTTCGTCGACTCCCGTTCCAGGTGAGTCTAGCCACTCCGGTGTTGGTGCTCCTTAGCTGCAGTGAGTAGTACTTTTTGTTGTACTTCTGTACTCTATACCTGGCTCAGACTCTGAGTTGTATATGATGTGTTCATATAGTGGAATTTTATTGCTTTACATGGTGTGTATCTTTTACATATAGTCTCCTCGGACTTTCACTTCCTACCTTTCGAGCTTGTCTCGTGGGTTAGCGGGTCAGAATTCGGGTTACTGTTGTTACTGGTATGCGGATTCTGGGTCGTTACAGTTTGGTATCAGAGCCTGGTCTGATGAGATATATATAAGGAAATACCGATCATGTTAACTCAGAGTATAAAGAGTACAGCTGTAGCTATTTATCTATCTAATTAACTCGGAGTTAGTTAGTATATTTATATGTGTATTTTTGCTCTGTGTATAGTACTATGGCTCCTAGGCGACGTCTAGGAGGGAGTGGCTGAGCAGGTGACTCGTCAGGAGGTTGGAGACTGCTCCGCCACCTCAGCAGACGCAGCCTTTCCACAGGACGCACATAGTGGTATTGCTCCGCCGCCACCTCCACCTCAGTAGCTCAAGCTAGACCTGACCGATTTCTTGGGGGATGGCTCAGTTTGTAGCTCAGCACCGTGACGCGCCGGTACCCCAGGGTGGTATTGGGGAGGTGTTGAGGGAGTTCTTGCAGTTTTCAGCCTCCTCAGTTTTTGGGCCAGATTTGTAGAGCTAGGGCGTTATGCTCCGCAGATTATGGAGATGAGGGCTGAGGACTCAGCAGTTTGTGAGGGGCTTGAGGCCAGAGCTCAGGCAGGCGTTGATAGTTGCTCGTGTAAGACTTGGATGCGGCCTATCAGACAGCGGCAGCGTTGAGGCAGACACCTTGCGGACTCGTGCTCGGAGCGCAGAGGTTCAGACGTAGGTATCCTTCTCAGCCTCGACAGCAGCAGAGTAGTGTGCAGATGACCCCGAGGACTGCGATTCCTACGCGTCCACTTCGACGACGGCGAAGTCAGGATCTCGGAGGAAGTTTCGGCGTGATAGGAGGCAGGTAGAGCAGAGGTAGTAGTCGGTTGGGAGTGTTCAGCAGCCGAAGGTCAGCCTTCGCAGCAGGTACAACGTACTTTGCTGGTCAGTGTTACCGGTGTGACCAGATGGGTCACATGGCGCGAGATTGTCCTTTGCTACCTCGTGTGCCGCAGCAGCAGACCCAGTCACAGCCCCGAGTGTGCAGCAAGCAGCAGGCATCTGTGCAGCAGCGTCAGCAGACCGGAGGTTTTGGTGGGTCGAGAGGTAGAGGTCGTGTTACCCACTGACTCGTGCAGATGCGGAGGCAGCTCACCTAGTGGAAGGTACTGTTTCAGTTTTTGGTTGTACAGCTAGAGTTTTGTTAGATTCGGTGCCTCTCACTCTTTGTGTCTGAGGAGTTTTTAGACTCCCTTGGAGAGTGAGTTTGGGAGAGCTTGTTGAGTTAGCAGTAGAGTTGCCGACAGGGGACTTTGTCCTTAAGTCCTACTGTCTTGAGGAGGGGTACCTGTGCAGTTGCAGGATCAGTAGTTGTCAGCTCGTCTGTTTGCTTTGCAGTTATATGACTATGATGTGATTTTGGGTATGGATTGGTTAGAGCGGTATGGTGCAGTGATGGATTGCCAGAAGAAGAGGGTGCACTTGCGGATACCTGGGGAAGCGGCGTTCTACTTCCAGGGTATCGTACCTCTTACTTCTCGCTTTTTAGTTTCTGCTTTGAGGGCAGGGAGGTTACTTGCTTCTAGTTGTCAGGGTTTCCTAGTTTCTGCAGATGACTCTTGAACAGATTGCCTCGGGAGTGAGGACATTTGTAGTGTGTGAGTTTCGGATGTCTTCCGGAAGAGTTGCCTGGTCATCGCCAGAGAGAGAGATGAGTTTACTGTAGAGTTGGTTCCTGGCATTGTACCTTTTGCTCAGGCACCGTACCGTATGGCACCAGCAGAGTTGAGGGAGTTGAAGAGGCAGCTTGAGGAGTTGTTGGAGAAGGGCTATATTCATCCTAGCTTTTCTCGTGGGGGTCATCTGTTTGTTTGTCCGGAAGAAGGATGGTAGCCTGAGATTGTGTATTGATTATAGGAAGCTAAATCAAGTGACCATCAAGAATAGGTATCCTTTGCCTAGGATGATGATCTCTTTGATCAGCTTCAGTCTGCTCGTGTCTTTCGAAGATTGACTTGAGGTCGGGCTACTATCAGGTGCGGATTAGAGATTCTGATATTGAGAGGACTGCTTTTCGGACCAGATATGGACACTTTGATTTTGGTGATGCGTTTGGGCTCACCAATGCTCCAGCGGGCTTCATGGATCTGATGCACCGGGTGTTCCACTAGTTCTTGGAACGGTTTGTCGTAGTGTTTGTTGCGACATTCTGGTGTACTCCGCTTCGGAGGAGGAACACGCCGAGCACCTGAGGATCGTGTTTGCAGACCTTGCGAGAGCACCAGTTGTATGCCAAACTTAGTAAGTGTGAGTTTTGGCTACAACAGGTTCACTTTTGGGGCACGTGATCTCAGGTGAGGGAGTTTCAGTAGATCCAGTGAAGGTTGAGGCAGTTTTGCAGTGGGAGAGTCCCAGATCTGTGTCTGAGATTCGTAGCTTTCTGGGTTTGGCAGGTTACTACCGCAGATTTGTTCGAGACTTTTCTCAGGTTGCTGCACCTTGACTCGGTTGACGAGAAAGGGAGTTCCGTTTGAGTGGTCGGAGCAGTGTGAGCAGAGCTTCATAGAGTTGAAGCGACTGCTTACGTCGGCGCCAGTTCTTGCCTTACCTTCAGGTGAGGAGGGTTTTGAGGTTTGCACAGATGCTTCAGGTGTTGGTTTGGTGCGGTTTTGATGCAGCATAGCCGAAAGGTGGCTTATGCGTCTCGCCAGCTTAAGCCCCACGAGGAGAGTTACCCGACCCACGACCTAGAGCTTGCAGCTGTGGTGTTTGCTTGCGGATTGGCGTCTTTACCTGTACGGAGTGAGTTTTGTAGTCCGTACTGACCACCAGAGTTTGAGGTATGTTTTCTTCAGAGGGATCTTGAATATGAGGCAGCGTCGATGGATGGAATATCTGAAAGACTATGATTTTAGCATTGAGTATAAGCCTGGAAAGGCGAATGTAGTTGCAGATGCTTTGAGTAGGAAAGCACAGATGAGTCATCTGAGGCTTAGAGAGTGGCAGCTTTTGGCAGTCTGCGACAGAGGGGTCTTTCAGAGTTTCGTCCAGTCGTCATCAGTTGCGTTGGGCAGTTTGTTAGCGGCTCCCGCCGTTGTGAGACAGGTTGCTGAGGCTCAGCAGGCAGATCCCGAGTTGCACAGTGTGTTGCTTCTCCCAGAGGTTGAGCTTTGCGAGGACGGGACTGTTAGGTTCCGAGATAGACTCTATGTTCCTGTTGAGGAGTCTATCAGGAGAGTCGTGCTGTAGGAGGAACATGGGTCCAGGTACCGATTCATCAGGGTCGACCAAGATGTATCACAGGTTGAGACGCCAGTTTTGGTGGCCTGGGATGAAGAGAGACATAGCGTCTTTGCTGCTAGGTGTTTGGTCTGTCAGCAGGTGAAGGCCGAACATCAGCGTCCAGGAGGACTTGTGCAGCCGTTAGAGATTCCGATGTGGAAGTGGGACCATGTGACGACTGACTTTGTTTGTGGTTTGCCGAGGACAGCTGGAGGTTTGACAGCATTTGGGTTCTAGTGGACAGATTGACGAAGACTGCCAGATTCTTGCCTATCAGGACTAGTTGGGGTGTGAGTAGGTTGGCCGCGTTGTATGTAGAGCGGATTGTTCCTTTGCATAGAGTACTGATCTCTATTATGTCAGATAGGGATCCTCGCTTCACTTCTGGGTTCTGGCGCAGTTTCCAGAGTGGCTTTGGGGACGGAGTTGGCTTTTAGTTCCGCCTACCACCCTCAGTCAGACGGTCAGTCAGAGCGGACTATCCAGACTTTGGAAGACATGCTTAGAGCTTGCTGTCTGGAGTGGCAGGGGTCGTGGACAGCTCACTTGCCGTTGGCTTAGTTTGCATATAATAATAGCTATCACTCCAGTATCGGTTTGGCACCATATGAGGCTTTTTACGGACGACCGTGTCGCACTCCTCTTGACTGGTTCGAGGTTGGCGAACGGGTTGTCACGGGGCCAGAGTGGTACAGCAGGCAGTTGAGGTAGTTCAGCTTGTGAGACAGAGGCTTCAATCAGCTCAGAGTCGGCAGAAAAGTTATGCAGATCAGCGCAGACGACCGCTCGAGTTTCAGGTAGGGGACCAGGTGTTTGTCCGTGTGTCTCCTATGAAGGGTGGTGAGGTTGGTAGGCGTGGGAAGTTGAGTCCTCACTTTATTGGACCTTTCACCATTTCTGAGCGTGTCGGAGGTTTGTCATACAGACTTGAGCTTCCGTCAGAGTTGGCAGCAGTCCACGATGTGTTCCACGTGTCGATGCTTCGGAGGTACCTTTCTGACGAGTCTCACGTTCTGCAGAGTGCAGAGTGGTCTGAGGTGACTCCAGTGTTGACTGTAGCAGAGTTTCCGTTGCACATTGAGGATCGCCGAGTTCAGAGGTTGAGGAACAAGGCTATCCCTTTAGTTCGTGTTGCGTGGCAGTGACACTCCGGTGGTGAGTCGACATGGGAGCGGGAGGACGAAATGCGCGAGCAGTTTCCGTATCTCTTTGGTGAGTCTTTCTTTATGTTGTTTGAATTTTGAGGGCAAAATTCCTTAAGGGGGGAGGGCTGTAAGGTCTCGGGTCTTTGCGGATCCTTATTGGGTCTTTTAGAGGTTCTGTGTGGTCGACGACAAGACCATTGTCGTTGACTTGGGGTTGACGGCCAGGGCTAGCCGTTGACTTGTTGTCAGCGTCCAGCGATGTTGACGTTTGAGGTTGAACTCAACGTCCAGAGTTGTGGACGTTAATCCTTTGGCAGTTCTATAGGCGACCAGTGATGTTGACGTCGACTGGTCGGACCTGTTGAAATAGGGCAGCCCGAGAGCAGAACCCATTCTTCTCATTCCTCTCCTTTCCTCCACCTTAGCTTTTCTCCATTTCCTTAGCTTCTGTTGATTGATCTGAGCTTGTGGGAAGGCCCTGGATCGTGTGGCGGTGCTTGATCGGGCGGGAAACGCGAGATTTGGTGCGATTCGCGCGGAGTCTTCGGGGGGTTCCGGCGCGATTAGTGGCTGTTTGGGGGTTATTGAAGCGTTCTGAGGTAGGGACTTAACTCTTAAAACCCTCCTTAGCAATTCAGCATGCTAATCTGTGTGAATCAGTGTGGAATTGTGGTTTAGGGTTAGGTTGTATCATGCCGGGATTGAGGGTGATTTGGACAATCTAGGCATTAGACTATCTAATTTTGATATTCTGGTAGTTTAGATGATGAGAGGAAGTGTTTCCCTCCATCAGTCAGAATTCTGTTGGGTGATTCTGCCAATTGGACTGATTCGGTTCAGTTCTGGGTATAGGGGACTAAAGAGCTTAACGTCCACATCTGTTGACATTGAGATCTTCAGGGGTGATATTGACGACATGGTCGATGGCCGTTAAGTCAGGGTAAACGACATGATGAGTGCCGTTTACTTCATGTTGGCGGCAATCGATATGGCCGTTAATCTCCTATGTCCCAGCAGGCTTAAGTGTTGTGTTCAAGGCGATCGACATGTGATGTCCGCCCTATTTACACATGTGGGCCAGGCTTAGAGTGTGACTCCGCCTGTGCATAGAGTAGTTGATTGTGGCACGAGGTGTTTACTACTGTACGGGGTTCAGACGTTGAGTGTGTTCCGTCTGTTGTACGCGCGTTGCGTTACCGTGTACCCGTTTCTGTTGTGTTACCTAGGCGTGGGTGCGACTCCGTCTAGACGACTAGCATGTGGTTATCCTCCGCTAGTGAGCCAGGACGCCGAGTGCGACTCTGTCCTGTGCGTACTCCTTGGTGTGGTTTGAGCCAGTCTCCGTGGAGCCCCTTCTCTACCGCTAGGGTCAAGCGTAGGGGAAAAACCGATCGTGGACCAGAGAGAGAGAGCGAGCGTCTGTAGTGTGCACACGTGGCTGGGGTTGAGAGCCTCTGTGGTGACGGGACGCTGAGCCACAGACCCTAGCTGAGTCCTACTTGCTGTGTGTGTGAGTGTGTGTTACTGAGCCGCGAGGTTTACAGTTTTGTGTTATGGTGCGACGTGTACTTACTTTCAGTTTTTACTTTCCGCACTTAGTTCTGTTGCCGGTGGGGTTACTTTTCTCTACTGAGTCTCTTTTCTTGAGACTCACTCCCCTCCCTTTCAGGTGGGTCTTCGTCGACTCCCGTTCCAGGCTAGTCTAGCCACTCCGGTGTTGGTGCTCCTTAGCTGCAGTGAGTAGTACTTTTTGTTGTACTCTGTACCTTGCTCAGACTCTGAGTTGTATATGATGTGTTCATATAGTGGAATTTTACAGCTTTACATGGTGTGTATCTTCTACATAGTCTCCGGACTTTCACTTCCTACCTTCCGAGCTTGTCTCGTGGGTTAGCGGGTCAGAATTCGGGTTACTGGTTGTTACTGGTAATGCGGATTCTGGGTCGTTACATCCTTCACCTCCAAAAGAACCTTCTAGTCGAAGAAGATTACCTGAGAAGCCTCCCAAACATCAGATCAAGCCTCCCAAAGTCTGCCTCTTCTCACCCAAACCCTAGAATTTTCTTTCTGAACCAAAGGGTCTTTCCTAGCTGAGATGTCTAGGTTATAAAGGCTAAGAGTCAGGGTAAACCTAGTATTAGGAGTCCTGACCATTGGGGGGATACGTTTCTAAAATAAATTCCTAAGAAAACGGGGTCGTTTCAGATCTGGAATCCCAAACATAGCCGGAGAAGTAAACAACCACTTTGCTACCGTTAACAGGAATTAGGCGTCAATCGATGTTGACGTCTAGATCCTCTGGCAATACAGTCAACGTCACAAAAGTTGTCGTCAACCTGCCATTAACATCAAGTGATGTTGACATTAAACAGGGATTTTGGGCAGAATACAAAAACATCAAACAATATACATGCTTAGAAATAAACAATATATATGCACAAAATTTGAGGGCCTTACATCCACTATTCGATGGTGAAGACTACAACTACTGGAAGACGAGGATGGAGTTCTTCCTTCAAGGACTAAATTTCCAATTATGGACAATAATAGAAGATGGAGATCTGAAAGTCACCAACACCAAGGACAAATGGATAGACGATGACAAGAAGAAACTGTCTCAGAACAACAAAGCCAAGAGTATACTGTGCTGCTCTCTAAGAAGCAAGAAAGAATCAACAAAATATCTGCATGCAAGTCAGCCAAAGAGATGTGGGACAAGATAAAGCTCACTCATGAAGGAACTGACAAGGTAGAATTGATATATTGGTAGCTCAATATGAGAGGTTCCAAATGCAATATAGAGAATCCATCTCCTAGATGTACAGTCGCTTTACTGACATTACAAATGGCCTGGCTGAGCTAGGAAAAACATATGAGACAGGAGACATGGTAAGAAAAATATTAAGATCTTTGCCAACTTCATGGACTCCAAAGGTAAACGCTATAGAGGAAGCTAATGATCTCAGGAGAATGTCCCTCGAGAAACTCATTGGGTTTTTAATGGCTCATGAGATAAAATGGAAAGGCTAGGAGAATCCTCTAGCAAAAAGAAGCACAACAATGCTCTTAAAGCTGTAGAAAATAATTCTAAGGGCAAATCAGAAAGTGAAAGGAGTGATGAGAACAGTGAAGATGAAGAAGCCTTTCTCCAGACGACTGCAACACATTCTAGCCAAAAGAAATATCAGTCAGGAAGAAGATACTTCAAGAAAGGCAAAGAATTCAGGAGACCTGAAGGCAAAGAAGTTAAAAGATCTAAGCCCATATGCTATGAATGTAAGAAGCTTGGACATCTCAAGGCTAATTGTCCAAACTAAAGAAGGGTGAATTCAAGAAAAAGGATAACGTGAAGAAATTTAAGAAATACAAGAAAAAGCTATGGCTTTCTTGGAACAATGAGAGTGACTCAAACAATGAGTCAAGTTCCAACGAAGAAGAAGAAGAAAAGGCCAACTTGGCATTTATGGCAAATGTCGACGACAAGGTAACCTCAGACTCTTCCTTTACATCTTGCAATGATTCTGATTCTGATAGTCTAGAAGACGCCTTCAATGAATTATACAGCAAATATAAAGACTTTTGTAAGTAATTAAAATCAGTTAAGAAAAATTATGTATGCCTCGAAATAACCAACTCAGATTAAAATTAGAAACTGAACAACTAGAAAAACAAATCTCTGAACTGAAAAGAAGAAATGAACTACTATGTGAAGATGTAAAAATTAAAAATGAAAGATATCAAATCTAGAAAGTTAGGAAACCATAAGTAAATTTAAAAGTGAAATTAATACATTAACAAAAGATAATGAATATTTGACAGTCACAATTGAAAAATTTACAAATGGAAGATCTTCCTTAATACTAAAAGGAGCAAGAAGATCAGGAAAGAAAAAGTATGGAATCGGTATACCCACCAGATAATGAAGAAACAGTTATTCATCCTAAAATTATCCAATGCCAAAAATTGTAGCTGAACAAAATCCTAATTATAAATCAAAACTAATAAAAAAAAAGCCAAGCAAAACAATAAATAATATTTCTTATTGCACACATTGTAACAAATTAGGTCATACAAAAATTACCTATACAACCAACATCTAAAATGGATTCCGAAAAGAAGCTCTGTAGAAGCTAACCAACTAGGACCCAAAAGAACTTGGGTACCTAAATTTCATTGATTTATTACAGGGAAGCATTAGAGCATCAAAGTGGTACCTGGACAGCGGGTGCTCAAGGCATATGACTGGTAACAAAAGGTTATTCTCATCTATCAAAAATAAAGAAGGAGCAGTAACTTATGGAGACAATGGTAAAGAATCAGTGATCGGCTGTAGATCTATTGGCAGCAAAGACAAGATCCTGATAGAAGATGTTCTCTGCATCGAAGGCTTAAGCATAACTTAATCAGCATCAGTTAGCTATGCGACAGGGTCATCAGATCAAATTTCAGGAATCTAAATGCCAAATCATCAAGGATGGAACAACAATTTTTGAAGCCTGTAGAGAGAAAAATCTGTATGTGTTACACCTAGAAAATTTGAAGAGTCAAGACATCTGTTTGGCAGCTAGCAAAGAGTAGAATGCTGAACTATGGCACAGAAGACTAGGTCATGCCAACTTGGATGGAATCAGAAAACTCATCAAGTATGATCTAGTGGATGGTCTATCAAGATGAATTCTAGACTAGATAACATCTGTGAACCATGTGCAAAAGGAAAGCATGCAAAGTGCTCCTTCAAATCCAATTCAATAGTCATACCTCCAAACCACTAGAACTGCTTCATATAGACTTGTTTGGACCTATGAGAACTACAAGTTTGGGAGGAAAGAATTTCGAATTTGTTATAGTTATTGATTATTCCAGATATACATGGGTATCATTTATGAGCACAAAGATGACACCATTGATAGCTTTGTGAAGTTCAACAAGTTAGTTCAGAAAGATAAGAATTCAGTATCATAAGTATTCGATCAGATCATGGAGGAGAATTTTAGAATGACAGGTTTACAGAATTCTGTGATGATCTGGGGATAGAACACAACTTCTCAGCATCAAGAACCCACAGCAAAATGGAGTAGCTGAGAGGAAGAATAGAACTCTTCTAGATATGGCAAGAACAATGTTGTCTGAGTATAATCTTCCAAGATATTCTGGACAGAAGCAATCAATATAGCTTGCTACATAATCAATAGAGCCATGATCAGACCCATTCTAAAGAAGACAATATATGAACTGTTCAAGCAAAAGAAGCCCAAGATGAGCCATCTCAGAACATTTGGATGCCCATGCTTCATTCACAACAATGGTAAGAGAGACATTGGTAAGTTGGATCCCAAATCAGATGAAGGTATTTTTATGGGGTATACTTCTAAACCCAAAGGATATAGAGTTTTTAACAAAAGAAGTTTATTAATTGAACAAACAGTACATGTTGTCTTTGATGAATCTAACCCTTCCTTGAGAAAGGAATTGTTAGTGATGATGAAGATACGTAAAACCTTCCAAGAAACTGAAGGAAGCAACCATCAAAGATGAAGAAGATCCACCTTGGAAGAACTGCGACAAAAAGATATCATTCATGATGATCTTACAAAGGAATGGAGATACAAAAAAGATCACCCAAAAGATAACATCATTGGAGATCTATCGATTGGGGTAAGAACTAGAGGCAATATCATTCCTTGTGATCACTTAGCATTTGTCTCTCAAATAGAGCCGAAGACAGTCAATGAAGCACTATCTGATGAATCTTAGATTTTAGCTATGCAAGATGAACTAAATCAGTTCAAGAGAAATCAGGTTTGCTCCTTGTTCCTAGACCATCAGATCACCAAATGGGCGTTTATGAACAAATTGGATGAAGCTGGTGTATCACTAGAAATAAGACTAGACTGGTTGCTCAAGGCTATTCTCAAGAGGAATGCATAGATTTTGATGAAACCTATGCACCAGTTGCTAGACTAGAGAGGCTATTCGAATTTTACTTGCTTATGCATCTGCATTAGATTTAAAACTTTTTCAAATGGATGTGAAATCAGTATTTTTGAATGGTTTTATAAAGGAGGAAGTCTATGTAGAATAACCTCCTGGTTTTGATGATTTAGACTTTCCTAATCATGTTTTCAAATTACGTAAAGCTTTATATGGTTTAAAGCAAGCACCTAGAGCCTGGTATGAAAGACTTAGTGCATTCTTATTAAATCATGGTTTCATTAGAGGTCAAGTAGATAGCACACTATTCATTAAATCTAGTGCCAAAATACATTGATTGTACAAATCTATGTAGATGACATTATCTTCGGATCTACTGATGAATCTCTATGCAAGTATTTTGAAAGGCTAATGCAGGGAGAGATTGAAATGAGCATGATGGGAGAACTCAACTACTTTCTTGGACTACAAATCAAGCAAAGCAATGAAGGAACTCATATCAGTCAAGTAATACACCAAGAAACTATTAAAGAATTTTGGATTTGAGAATGTCAAACCACTGTCCACTCCCATGAGCACATCAACCGGTTGGATAGTGATCCAAAAGGTAAGAAGGTAGGTCAGAACTCTATAGAGGTATGATCGGATCACTGCTCTATTTAACTGCAAGTAGACCTGATATTCTATTCAGTGTATGCGTGTGTGCAAGATATCAATCTGATCCTAACAAATCTCATCTAATTTTAGTAAAAAGAATCTTTAGATATCTAGCTCATACTCATAATTTAGGTTTATGGTATCCTAAAACTTGTGAAACTAGTTTAATTGGATATTCGGATGCTGACTATGCTGAATGCAAAATGGATAGAAAAAGCACCAGTGGTTGTTATCAATTTCTTGCAGGATGCTTGATTTCTTGGTCTTCAAAGAAACAAAACTCAGTAGCTCTATCAACAGATGAAGTTGAATATGTAGCCGCTGGGTGCTGTTGCACTCAATTCCTTTGGATCAAACAACAGTTTGAAGACTATGGACTACACATCAAGACCATTCCACTGCTATAAATCTCACAAAAAATCTGGTGCAGCACTTGAGGACAAAGCATATCGATGTTAGATATCATTTATTTGAGATCATGTAGCAAATGGTAATATTAGTATTTTATTTATAGATACACAAAATTAGTTAGTAGATATCTTTACAAAAGCCTTACTTGAAGAGAGATTTACATCTCTTAGACAGGAACTAGGCACGTGCAATTTGTAATAGATTTATCTGTATATAATTGGAATAATATAATCTACTTCAGAATAATACTATTCTCTCCCCGCTTTATTGAAGTAAATCTATTCGCTTTTTGTGCTATCGTCATAGACTATTTTGTCGTTTTCTGCATTAATTGCTCTGCCTTTTGAAAATTACTTTATGTCTCTCTGTTGAGAAGGGAACTCATCCTCACTGATTCTCTCTCTCTCTCTCTTCATGCACTCTTTCGACTCCGAAGTCTACAAAACCCTCCATCGACTCCGAAACCTTCTTCCCATTCTCTGAGGATTCGATTCTTCTCGCTCAAATTTCTTGAGGGGTCTTATTCCTCTTCCTTCCAAGATCCCTTAAAACCCTCTCTTGCAAATTCCATGGCCGCTTCTGGGAGTTCCAGCAGTGTGGGTGGTTACAGCGCCGCCTTCCTCACGATATAACAACTCGAGCGATTCCAAGCAGTGAAGATCAAGATCTGTGGAAACAAGGCAGGGATTTGGATGATTTGGAAAAGCACGGAATGCACAGTGTGATTGAAGCTCTTCAGAGGATGAAATGGACTGGGGAATGTACTGTTTCTGAACCCAGTTACCCGCATCTGGCCAAGGCGTTCTATACTTATTTGAAATCAGAAGAAGATGGGTCCCTAGCTTCCCTTGTCAAAGGTAAATCTATTCACATTACTCATGACTTGTTAGAGAGGCTGTTATGTGTTTCTAAAGTAGGGCACAGTCTAGTCAACTCAGTAGACATTCATGCTAAGGGTCTTGAATCACTGGAATAGAGTACAAGCTAAGGGATGGCAAAATAGATATAAATCAGTTCAATGCATTCAACAGAGTACTGCACTTCATTGTCTGTCAAATTTTAGTACCTCACAATGCTACCTTCTCTTCCTGTATGAAAGGAGATGCAGATGTTATGTTCTGGGCTATACAGAAGCAAGATGCAAACATGACACAGATTATAGTTGAGAGGATGAAGTCTACTACTGAGATCATTTGGGATAAGAAGAACAGTTGGCAGTATCTCTTCCTTATGCTCACTTGCTTACCAGGATTTTCAGACATTTTGAGATTGATTTAGAAGGTGAACTGATGGAGAAGATGGGTCAGCCAATTCGCACCAGAAACCTGAAGAAGAGTGATTTTTCATTGATAGGAAATGTTTGGACTAAGACTTCTGTGCCTGAAGGAGAAGCCATTATCGGAGAGGCCTCTACTGCTGAAGCTCCACCTGTTCAAGAAGATGAGGCTGTAGTTAGAGAGGATGAGCCTACTGCATCTGTAAGGAGGATTGAAGACATTGCACCTGAACTCATTGAGCCCTTCGGGCTATCATCTAAAAGTGTGATCCCTCCTCCAATTCATGTACCTTCTGTTGTCCAAGAGTCAATTGCTGATCCCATGAAAAGTGTTGCTCACACTGAGGGGGAGCATGTAGATACACATATTGAAGAAACTCCTAGGTTTCCAGTTGTGGAAGCTGCTGCTGAAGGAGATCATGAAGAAGAAATTCCAGATGCTGTGGCCCCAGGCCAATCTGAAGATATTCCTATGGAAGATGCTCCTGCTCAGGGGGAGCTTGCTACTCAGGGGGAGCCTGCTGCTAGTGCCCCTGTAGATCAATTTCAAGAAGGTTTAATAGAAAGTACCTCTGATGATGATGGTGTTTGTGCTCACCAGTACAACAGCTTTCCAGTAGAGCATGATGCACCAAGTGCTGGACCTGGAGGAAAGGGTAAGGGTGTTGCCAGTAATATTCCTTTGCTCACTAGAAAGGCTCATAATAAATCAAGGAAGAAGAGCTCTATGTTCATCTGGACCCAGTTGTTGCTTGTTTGAATGCTCAAGAAGAAATTCTGTGCTCTATTCAGTCTGAGGTGACCTCAATTTTCCTCAGCCAAAGCTCTTAAGCAAAAGCTCTTGGTGAAGTTAAATCTGAGCTCCATGATATGAGAATTGAGTTGGGCAGTTTGAAGATTGATGTCTGACCTTGGACAGTTCATGAAGGCGCACTTTTCAGCTCAAGCCCCTCCTGCTTCATCTGAATCTGTACCAGAAGCTATTGCAGGGCCATCAGAGCCTCCTCATTCAGAACATCCAGACCTATCAGTGCCAGTGGAGTCTGTTCAGGGCCATCAAGGCCTTCTCAACCAGATCAGTTAGACCAGTCAGTGCCAGTGGAGTCAGTTGCCGGGCCATCAGGGCCATCAATTTCTACAGGAGAGGAAACTGGGCCACCAGGGCCATCAGGGCCTTCTCAACCAGATCAGTTAGACCAGTCAGTGCCAGTGGAGTCAGTTGCCGGGCCATCAAGGCCATCAATTTCTACAGGAGAGGAAACTGGGCCACTAGGGCCATTTGAGCAAGAAGCAGATACCGCTCGGCCATCAGGGCCATCTGAGTTAGAAGATGATATAGCTGGGCCACCAGGGCCATCTGAGGTAGAAGGAGATTTATCTGGGCCATCAGGGGCCTCTGAGCAAGTAGAAGTAGTGGTTGGGCCATCCAGGCCTCAAGTGATTGTAGAGGAAGCTGTTGTGCCCCCAGGGCCCTCTGATCCTTCAGTTCTTCAGACTCTAGCTCCCTCCTCCCCATCTGCTCCTTTCACTACCCCACCTGCTCCAGACCTTCAAAGAAACCCCTTCCTAGACATATTTCCTCTCCTACTCCTTTCCCGCTGAATCCTCTTCCTCACCTACTCCCTCCTCCTCTTTTGAGGCACCTCCAGCCTCTTCTTCTGGTCCCTCATCTGCTGGTCCCTCCTGTTGGACCATCCGCTCAACCTCCTCCCACTTCATCTTTCTCCTCTCTTCATCCACCTACTCCACCATCTTTCATCACTCTCATTTCCGAGGGTGCTAGTATCATTCGCCATACTGTTCAAGATATCAAAGATGAATTTGAAGAGGCCATCCTCCGCATAGTCCTCTCTGTCTCTTCTCATACCCACAGGACTGATTCTTAGCCTTCTCCCAGTCCTGCCTCTAAGAAAAGGAAAATCTATAAAGAGCTTGTTTCCCCTTCCTCCAAGCTCTCTTTCCTCCTCTGTGGTACTCTCTTTCAGTTGTCCACAGAAGAAAGTCCATTTATTCTGAATATCTCCAAAAATATACATTTGCTGCAATTTTTGGCCTCCCTTACCTAAATCTCTCTGAACATCTGAATCTCATTCTTCCTATCTCTCTGTGCCCAATCCTGACCAATCCAAAATCCTTTCCTCAGCAGAGTCCAAGACTGAGGATCAGTAGGCCAAGTCAAATAAAGCACTCTACAAAAAATTGAGGTTTCTAGGGCCAACAGATTTCCACCTTCAGACCATCCTCTTACTCTGTCTGAATGGTTTGCATGTCAGAACACATCCTTTTGTGGTCCTTTCATTCAAAAGGAGATCAAGTTGATCAGGCAGTTCCAGATGTATAATGTCTACTGTCATGTCAATGGCCTTCCTGAAGCCGAGATTGGTCAGTTTAGGGCTGCTATCTCTATTCTTCGAACGAAAAACCCAGTGAATGTACCTCTTCAAGTTGATTTTGCCTCCTTAAAGATGCCTGCCATCACATTTCTCCCTCAACTGAATTTTCTACTCATGGACTCTGATGTGGGTCCCATAATTTTGAGAGGTTTGCCAGAGTTAAGGCACGGATCTTTGTTCAAAAGGGAGCCCCTCTTGCCTTCCATCGCTTTCTATTCAGAGAATATCATAGGGGATACATAAAGTCTGCTGTTTTAGCTCCCCTGTTAGCTGAATCAGAGAGATTCCTCAACACTGAATGGCATAAGGTCTACCATCAGGCAGCTCTTCAATTGAATCAACTAAATTCTTCCTTAGAAAAGTCAAATCAACCGATTCTTCCTCCAGAGCAGTTCATGGATCTCAACTCCATCAACCTAGTTTCAGATCCCTATTCTATTTGGGTTGATAGATTCAAGATTTTTGAAGAATTGAAGAAGGACCTGAAGGCTCACAAGCTACATTATCCTATTTCCATAGATAAGTTCCTTCAGTATGCCAGTTTTGGGACTGTTGGATTCTACAAGTCGTCTCTGAATGGAAATGAGTACACCCAATTTATTGAAGATCAGCAACAGCTTCACATCAAGTCCAGAGATGGGCCTCCTATAACATTAGTTGGGGTGTCTTTCAAAACCTTTTTGAAGAGTAGGACGCCCAAGCTTGGCAGCTCATTACTCGCCATGCTTCACTTCTGTCTCCTGCCTTCTATATTTTTGACCCTCACTAATTAATAAGATTTGCATCTTTGGCTCCCAATTATCTTTGTCTCTTTCTTTCTATTTTTATCTTCTTCTTATTTATTCCTTTTGCTTAATGAGAAAAAGGGAGAGAACAATTCTGAAATACATACTTTAGAAATTTTCTAAAAAATTATTTCAGCTCTTTCATATATGCAACTCTTTATGTTTTTTCATCACCAAAAAGGAGAGATTGATGATAAGTCCATCTCCATATAATTTGTTATGTATTATATGTATTTTTGGTGATTATCAAAATTCTGAAAATTATGGACTAACATTGTTTTCTAAGGTTTGTCAACATGTCTCAAATAAAACAAACTTAGTAAGTATCTACACTCATGTTCCTTGAAGTCTATTGCATATGATTTGTCTAAGTATACATCGACTTCTATTAAAAGCTCACATCGATTACTATTCTGTTTCTACATCGATTACACTAAACAACGACTACCTTGTTAAAACATCGATTCACTTAAGTATACGACTTCATATTAGAACATCGATTTTGGTTCTATATCAACTTCATATTAGAACATCGATTTCGGTTCTACATCGACTTCATAATAGAACATCGATTTCAGTTCTACATCGACTTCATATTAAAACATCAATTTCGGTTCTACAATGACTATATTAAAACATCGATTTCGGTTCTACATCGACTTCATATTAGACATCGATTTCGGTTCAAACATCAATTTCGTATCTACATCGATTTCATATGGAACATCGACTCATTCAAATATCGATTTCAGAACAACAATTTCATTTGAACATCGATTTCAGTACAACAACGACTTTACTTAGAACATCGATTTCACTTGAACATCGATTCGGTTCAAACATCGATTTATTTGAACATCGATTTCAGTTCAACAACGATTTCACTTGAACATCGACTTTAGTTAAGCATCGATTTTGGTTCAACAACGATTTCATCCAGAACATCAATTTCATTATAACATTGATTTTGCTTTAACATCAATTACATTTTCACATGGATTATGCTCACGCCGACTTCACGTCAACATGGATTACACCTCCACATAGACTTTGATTATATCTCAACAACGACTTTCTTCTTACAATGATTATGTTTTAGACAACTGATGAATATTATTATAATCATTCCAGATAGTCTTGAATATATATATTATATATATATATATATATATATATAATATTGTCCTTCATGATATTCAAATATATTTTTCAAATCACTGTGAATTTCAAGCATTCTTGTGAACCTTGTTGTATTTGTATACTCAAACATTTATATGTTGGTACAATATCTCTGCACAACATTCTTCATGCTACCATATTCATGTTACGTAAAGTAGAACTTTAAAGGATGACAGAATGGAACTTCCTATTTGCTATATCTTCCTAAAGCACGACTACTAACGTTGACTAATAGTTTAGACACAGTTAAGTTGTCTACGCTTCAGCATTTATTATGTGCAGGTTTCCGGTGGTCATATACGTTACAACGTCGGACCTGTCACTCTGACAGAAGCAAGAAGAGATTCAAATAATCTTCTTCTCTGTATGTGTCTATCCCAACATTTAATGGCTGTAGATTTTTTTGATTCCTACATCGGACCAGACACATCCAACGTGCATGAAGATGAGAGACAACAGATACTTCAACAGCTAAATCTTTCAAGAGAAGAAAAATAGAAGACTGGTGACTCCATGAAGACACACCTTGCCACCTTGAAGAAACATAGAAGAGCTCGCTCGTTCATTCAAACAGTCTTCAGCTCTAGCTTTTCATAGCAACCTATTCTAGTCTTTGAGAGCTTCTTGTAGATCTGAGAGACCTTCATTCTGTGTGAATCTTTTTGTTTCTCAGATTCTGCCTCAGATCAAGCAATCTCTATAAGTTGGTCTAGGGGCCATTATCTCTTTTTCTTTTCTGTGTGCTCCTCTTTGTCTGTGAAGAGAAGACCAGCTGTGGAGTAGGTGATTGTTCCCTTTGGTAAGAAGAAAGACCTGTTGCATCAGGTGTTTCAGTGCCTCTTTGTATAGAGAAGAGAAGGTCAGCTGCCGCTAGATGTGTAAGTGTCCTTAAGGGGAACTGTACCCTTGGTTAGTGAAATCCCAAGTTGTTGCTTGGGGACTAGACGTAGGAGTCCTTGTTATAGGAGATCTGAACCAGGATAAAATCCCTACTGTCTGGTGATGATCTTATTGTGTCTTCATTTTTTACTAACTCTAACCATCGAACTAGTGTCTTCTATCAAAGTGTTTTTATTTATAGGAATATTCTAAAAGAAATTTTTAGCAATCCATTCACCCCCTCTCTGGGCTTGCAACCTGGTCAACAATATCCACCAACTGTCCTCGATAGTCCACACACAAAATCTGTCGTCACATGGTCCCATTTTCACATAGGAATCTCTAATGGCTATACAAGCCCTATGGGGTACTGGTTCTTGGCCTTCACCTGCTGACAGACCAAACACCTGGCAACGAAAGCCTCTATGTAGCTCATCCGGAAAGACATCCGGAAAACTCACAGACCACTGGAATGTCCTCCACTCTTTAAGAAACCTAGTCAACAAGCACAACGGTGGCAAGGAAACCTTGACACCCAGAAGCAACAACCTCTCTACTCTCAAAGCAAAAATCAAGAAATAGGAAGTAAGAGGTACGATACCTGGAAGTAGAAGATAGACCTTCCGGGTATCTGAAGGTACACCCTCTTCTTCCTGCAATCAACCATAGCATCGTACTGCTCGAGCTTGTCCATACCCAAAATCACATCAAATTCCTGCAATTGCATAGCAAACAACCGGGCTGGCAAACACTGACCCTGCATCTGCACTGGTACCTTCTCAACACAGTAAGAGGTAAGAGCAAAGTCTCATGTCAGCAGCTCCACAACAAGCTCGCTGGACACTCCCATGTCCAGCTCCTCAAGAGAGTTTAAAAACTCCTCAGAAATAAAAGAGTGGGAGGCACTGGAATCAAACAAAACTCTACCTCTAGAATGAAAAATAGTCACAGTACCTTCCACAAGCTGAGCTGCCTCTGCCTCTGCTCAGGTCATGTGCATGACACGAGCCCCGATCTTCAGCCTGCCTGAACTCATAGTCTGCTGATGCTGCTACATAGGAACTTGCTGCTGTTGCTGCGTACGTAACTGAGGCTGACTCTGCTGCTGCGGGTCTTGAGGTAACAGGGCAATCTCACGCCATGTGACCCAACTGGTCATACTGGTAACACCTGCCAGCAAAAGAACACTGGCTCTGTTGTTGAGGCTGCCCAAAAAATTGCTGAACACTTTCCACTGAAGGCTGCCTCTGCTCTGACTACCTCCTGTCACAACGAAACCTCCTCCTGAACCCTGACCTCAACGACGTCCCTGTAGACGAAGACGTAAAAGAGGTTGTGGTCCTTAGGGTCTGTTGAGAAACTTTGCTACTGTCTCTGCTGGGATGGACCCACCTGTGCTTGAACAACTCTGGTCTACCATAGGTCCTTAAAGTGTCAGCTTCAAGTGCTGGCACTGTTTGATAGGCTGCGTTGAGGTCAGTGACGCGAGCAACTATCAGTGCTGCCTGAGCTCTGGCCTCAATCCTCTCACAAACTGCTGGTCCTCAGGCTCTCATCTGCCATAATCTGCGGTGCATATCACCCCAACTCTACAAATCTAGCTCTGTACTGGACCACTGTCATCTCGCCCTGAGTCAAATCCAGGAACTGGTATAGCCTCTCAGTCCTGACGTAAGTAGGGCAGAAAGCTCTTTCAAAAGTTGCCACAAACTCCTGCCAAGCGATCTGCCTGAGCAGGCAAGACTGAAAAGTGATCTCCCACTCTGAAGTCCACCAGGCTAGTGCCTGACCCTGCAGCTGATAGCTCGCCAACAGAACCCTCTCCTCTGCTGTGCACTCCATGGAACGGAAAGTCCACTCCATCGCATCCAACCACGATCGGGCTGCATCTGGATTTGGCTATCCCTCAAACTGGGGAGGCTGAAACTGCAAGAACTCCCTCAACACCCTCTCAGAACCTCCCTAAGGTGTTGGAGCATCACGGTGCTGAGCAACAATCTGTGCCATCCCCTCATACCTCCTCTCTAACTTGCGCAGCTCCATACCCTTCCACCACAATTTTACTTTTTTTAAAATGGTATCAACTGGAGCCAGATAGCAAAAAGACAATTTTTTTTTATTAAATGGCTGGAGAACCATAGGTTCTGAGGGTGAAGGGCCATTTTCCAAGCTTCCTAGTAGGCCAACACTTTGTGGTGACCGATATGGGACTAAACAAGGGAGGATCCAATAGGGAGTGGGCGGGGTGGGCATTGCCGGAGTGGGCGGGGTGGGCATTACTGGAAGTGGGGGGGTGTGGCCTGGGTGGGGGCTGGATGTCGGAGAATGCCACTACGAGCCATGTGGTGGCATCCGGTACAGCTGGAAAGCGCCGGGAGCCAGGGAGGGCGCGGTGTTCTACCAAAAAGGCTAGCGTCCGGCACCACCGCGGGCTGCGGCCATCAACAGAAGCTCGCCCAGTGGGATGCTCAACGCCTGTCGCCGCCGCTGCCGGGAGGAGCGTCTGCATTGGTGGAGTGCCTGCGACGGTCGCCAGCCACTCCGGAGGGCGACAACGATGGTTCTTGGCCACGCGGCCCACGCCCTGCGCAGGCACCCATCAGGGAAGAAGAAGAGACTTCGCGGTGCTAGGAACCGTAGAAGATTTAATATTAATATGTACTTTTTTCTCAATTTTATTCAAACTAAAGTTCATCTATATATCTTCCTTATTTGATTTGTGTAGTACCCCTAACTTATTTATATGTTATATTAAAGATTGTGTTTATATTTATATGTTTATCTTTTACATATCAACCCTTAACTTTTGTTTTTATTTATTACATCTCATTATGTCAAGGTAAATAAAGAATTTATATTCTTTATAAAATATTTAATAATTTAACTTATTAATAAAAATATTTAAATGAGTTATTATCAAATATTTAGAGGAGTTCTTAACGAGTATTTAATCGAGCTCTTAACGAGTTCTTAAATGAGCTATTCACAAGTATAATCGAGCCGAGCTCACATGTGTTCAGACTCAGCTCGTTTATAAATTGAGCTTTTTTTTTGTTCAAACTCGGTCGTTAATTAAATAAATGAGCCGAATCGAGTTTTTATCGAATCGAGTTTCGAATTACTTGTCGAACGTATCAGCTCGTTTACACCCCTAAGTATAGCAAGTATGTACACAAGAGTACTACTCTCAATAGCTAAGCAGGTCTAGCACCATAGTGACCTGGCTCCTCAGCACCTGGAGCCGACGACGAACCACTTGAAAGGGAAGGGAGTGAGCCTCAAGCAGAGACCCAGTAGGGACACTAAACCCCACCAGTAACAATACTAGAAAGCAGTGCAAGAAAGTAAAACTACAGTAAGTAAACATTGCACAAAACACACAAAAACCGGTGGCATGATGCCCAACTCCTCACAGAGAGTGCACCAAGAAACTGGAACATCGCAGGCTCAACAGTACAGCAAGCACAACAAGCTCTCACACACACACAAGGTAGGACCAGATAGGGCCTATGGCTTGGCGCCTCGACACCACAGAGTCCTCCAACCCTAGCCACCATGTGCACACTCAGACACTCTCCCTCACGTCAGGTCCTCAACCGATTTTCCCCTACGCGGACTCAAACGATGGTGAAGGGGCCCCATGAAAACCGGCCCGTAACCACCACAAGGGGCATGTACAGGATGGAGTCGCACTCGACGTCTATGCTCACGGTGGAATAGCTCAACGCCACTCCTCCAGACGGAGCCTTCCTCAATGTTTAGGAAAACACAACACAACCACAAACACAAGCACGACAGAACTTAGCACATGCACAGACGGAGACGCTTTCAACGTCTGGCACAACGTGCCGTGAGGCAAACACCACGTTTCCACACCACGTGTCCGCACCTCACATAATAAAAAGGGCTCAGCCTACTGGGACCTACCTATTAGGTTGATGGCAACATCGATTGTCATTAACCTAGGGTAAACGGCACAACCCTTCTCGTCTATAGAAAGTAGATGGCAACTAGGTTGCTGTTTACCTCTCCTTCATGGCAAGGTTTCTTGCCATCAAGTTCCCTCCTGAAGAACTGACGTCAATCGATGTTGACGTAAGTTCTTCAGCTCCAGCAGCTGATACAGCCCTAGGCCATTCCCAAAGGCAATCCAGCCATGAAATCACAAGTTGATGATGAGAAACACTTCCCTCATCACAAAAAACCCAATATAAAGCCAGAAAACAGTGATCCAATGCTCGGATTGGCGATTTCTCCCCAAAACTCGGCATGGAGAAACCCTCTCCAAAACCTCAATTTTCTCACAAATCACACACAACAATCACAACATTACAATGATGGGGAGTCAAGGGGCAGAGTCTCTACCTCTGGATGCTAGAAAAACTCCAAAAGAACCTTGAATCGCACCGATTCCCCGGAGCTCACCCCGTGAGGTCGATCCTCCAAAACCACAATTTCTCTCTCGATCTAATGCCGCCATGTGCACCACGACCTCCCCACGAGCTCTCGTCGGCCGCCGGAAGAGTGGAGATTAAGAGGGGTGAAGGTGGTGGAAAGAAGAGGGAGAAAGGGTGGGGAGAAAGGGCCTTGGGTCGCCCCATAAAACAGGCTCGGGCAGGGTCAACATGTGTGCCGCCAACTTGCACCGACATGAACTTGACGTCAACATCGATTGCCGTCAAGTTCAACGTATGGAAGACTCTTGAAACTTCAATAGACGTCGATATTCCTTGACGTCAAGACCAAGTAGATGGCAACATCCTTGCCATCAACCCACTGTTGACGTCAACACCCTTGACGTCAACAAGCACTGTTCCTGAAAAAAAAAAGCTCATTAAGGGTCCAATAAGGCCCATGGCCTTACAGCCTCCCCATTTAAAAGCAAAATTCAAACAATGAAAGGGGAAGAGAACTCACCAAAGAGGTACAGATACTGCTCGCGCATCTCATCCTCCCCCGCTCCCAAGTCGACTCGCCTCCTGAGTGCTGCTGCCAAGCAACACGAGCCAGTTGGATCACTTTGTTCCTCAATCTCTGAACTCGACGATCCTCAATATATAGCGAAAACTTTGGCACTGTCAACTGGTGTCACCTTAATCCACTCTGTACTCGGGAGAATGTGCGACGCATCTGGAAGGTACCTCTGCAACATCGACACATGGAACATGTCGTGGACTGCTGCCAACTCTAGCGGTAGCTGAAGCTGATATGCCAAGCCTCTGACACACTCAGTGATGGTGAAGGGTCCAATATAGCGGGGATTCAACTTCTCACGCCAACCAAACCTCATCACCCCTTCATAGGGGATACTCTGACAAACATCTGGTCCCCAACTTGAAACTCGAGCGGTCGCTAGTGCTGATCAGCATAACTCTTCTGTCGGCTTGAGCAATCTGAAGCCTTTGTCTGACAAGCTGAACCACCTCCACTGACTGCTGGACTAATTCTGGTCCAATGACGACTCGCTCACCCACCTCAAACTAGTCAAGAGGAGTATGACATGGTCGTCCATACAGGGCCTCATAGGTGCCATGCCAATACTAGAATGATAACTATTATTATATGCAAACTCAACCACCGGTAGTGAGCTGCCAAAGACCCCTGCCACTCAAGACAACAAGCTCGCAGCATGTCCTCCAAGGTCTGAATAGTTCGCTCCGACTGACTGTCTGACTGTGGGTGGTAGGCAGAGCTAAACGCTACTTCATCCCCAATGTTCTCTGAAAGATGCACTAGAACCCAGAAGTGAAGCGAGGATCTCTATCTGACACAATAGAGATCGGCGCCCCGTGCAAAGGAACAATCTGCTCCACGTACAATCTGGCCAACCTGCTCACACCCCAGCCAGCTCTGATGGGAAAGAATCTGGCAGTCTTTGTCAATCTGTCCATAAGCACCCAATACTATCATGTCCTCCAGCTGTCCTCGGCAGTCCACGCACCAAATCTATCATCACATGGTTCCATTTCCACCTAGGAATCTCTAACAAATGTACAAGCCCATTGGGGCATTGGTGCTCAGCCTTCACTTGCTGACAGACCAAACACCTGACAATGAAAGCCACTATGTCTCTCTTCATCGCGGGCCACCAAAACTGTCGCCTCAACCTGTGGTACATCTTGGTTGACCCTGGATGAATCGAGTATCGGGACCCATGTGCCTCCTGCAAAACTGCCCTCCTGACAGCTCCTCATCAGGTACATAGAGTCTATCTTGAAACCTAACGGTTCTATCGTCGTGTAGCTCAACCTCTGGGAGTAGCATCACTCTGTGCAACTCGGGATCTGTTTTCTGGGCCTTAATAACCTATCTAACTATAGCTGGAGCAGCTAACAAACTGCCTAGCATACGTTGCTGCCACCTTATGGAGACTCTGAAGGATCCCTCTACTCTAGACTGCCCCAATTGCCACTCTCTCAACATGAGGTAACTCACCTGCGCCTTCCTGCTCAGGACATTTGCAACCACATTCGCCTTCCCATGTTGGTACTCGATGCTGAAATCATAGTCCTTCAGGTATTCCATCCAGCGATGCTTCCTCATGTTTAGATCCTTTTGTGAAAAGACATACAGCAGACTCTGGTGGTTGGTGCGAACCACAAAGCTCACACCGTACAAGTAGTGACGCCAAATCCTTAGAGCAAAGACCACAGCTGCAAGCTCCAGGTCGTGGGTTGGGTAACTCTCTTCGTGGGGCTTTATCTGACGTGACGCATAAGCCACCACTCTGCCATACTGCATCAGGACTGCTCCTAGGCCAATACTGGAAGCATCTGTGCAGACCTCAAAACCCTCCGTACCTGAAGGCAACACTAGGACTGGCGCTGATGTAAGCAGTTGCTTCAACTCCATGAAGCTCTGCTCACACTGCTCCGACCACTCGAACGATATTCCCTTCCTCATCAACGAGTCAAAGGTGCAACAATCTACAGAAAATCTCTAATAAATCTGTGGTAGTAGCCAGCCAGGCCAAGAAAATTGCATATCTTTGTCACTGTACGGGGCCTCTCCCACTGCAGAACTCCCTCAACCTTCGCCGGATCCACTAAAACTCCGTCACCGGAGATCACGTGCCACAAAAAGTGAACTTGCTGCATCTAACACTCGCACTTGCTGAGCTTGGAATAAGCTAGTGCTCTCGCAGAGTTTGCAACACGATCCTCTGGTGTTGGGCATGCTCTTACTCTGAAGCAGAATACACCAGAATGTCGTCAACAAACACTACGACAAACTGGTCCATGTACTGGTGAAACACTCCATGCATCAGATCCATGAAGGCTGCTGGTGCATTGGTGAGCCCAAATGGCATTACCAAGAACTCAAAGTGCCCATATCTGGTTCTGAAGGCGGTCTTCTCCACATCAGAATCCCTAATCCGCAACTGATAGTAGCCTGATCTTAGGTCAATTCTGGAGAAAACTCGAGCTGACAATAGCTGATCAAAGAGATCATCAATCCTAGGCAGAGGATACCTATTCTTGATGGTCACTTGATTCAGCTTCATGTA
The DNA here is from genome assembly GCA_014218235.1 of Colocasia esculenta. Taxonomy (NCBI): domain Eukaryota; kingdom Viridiplantae; phylum Streptophyta; class Magnoliopsida; order Alismatales; family Araceae; genus Colocasia; species Colocasia esculenta. The sequence continues at coordinate 25,713 of JACBKR010000632.1, forward strand.
ATCAATACACAATCGCAGGCTACCATCCTTCTTCTTCACAAATGGCACTGGAGACCCCCAAGGAGAAAAGCTGGGGTGGATATAGCCTTTCTCCAATAGCTCCTCTAATTGCCTCTTCAGCTCCCGTAACTCTGCTGGTGCCATGCGGTATGGTGCTTGTGAAAAAGGTGCGGTGCCAGGGACAAGCTCAATAGTAAACTCAATATCACTATCAGGTGGTAGACCAGGTAGCTCGTCTGGAAAGACGTCCAGAAACTCACAGACCACTAGAATGTCTTCCACTCCCCAAGAGACCTGGTCAGCAAGCACAGTGGTGGCAAGGAAACCCTGACACCCAGAAGCCAACAACCTCTCTGCTCTCAAAGAAAAAATCAAGAAATAGGAAGTAAGAGGTACGATACCGTGGAAGTAGAAGACAGCCCCTCTGGGTATCTGAAGGTACACCCTCTTCTTTTGCAATCAACCATAGCATCATATTGCTCGTGCCAGTCCATACCCAAAATCACATCAAAATTCTGCAACTGCGTAGCAAACAACTGGGCTGGGGAACACTGACCCTTCATCTGCACGGGTACCTCCTCAATACAGTATGAGGTAAGAGCAAAGTCTCTTGTTGGCAGCTCCACAACAAGGTCGCTGGATACTCCCATGTCCAGCTCCTCAAGATAGTCTAAAAACTCCTCAGAAATAAAAGAGTGGAAGTCATCGGAATCAAACAAAACTCTAGCTGCAGAACGAAAAATAGTCACAGTACCTTCGACAAGCTGAGCTGCCTCTGCCTTTGCTTGGGTCATGTGCATGACATGAGCCCTGTTCTTCGGCCTGCCTGAACTCATAGTCTGCTGATGTTGCTGCATAGGAACATGTTGCTATTGCTACGTACGTAACTGAGGCTGACTCTGCTGCTACGGGTCTCGAGGTTACAGAGGGCAATCTCGCACCATGTGACCGAGCTGGTCACACTGGCAACACTTGCCAGCAAAAGAATGCTGGCTTTGCTGCTAAGGCTACTCGAAAGGCTGCTGAACACTCTCCACTGAAGGCTGCCTCTGCTATGACTGCTTCCTGTCACGACGAAACCTCCTCCTAGACCCTGACCTCGATGACGTCTCTACAGAGGAAGACGTAAAAGAGGTTGTGGTCCTCGGGGTCTACTGAGAACTACTATGTTGTTGTCTCTGGTGGGATGGACCCACCTGTGCCTAAACAACTCTGGTCTACCCATGGGTCTGTAAAGTGTTAGCCTCAAGTGCTACCACAGTCTGATAGGCTGCGTCGAGATCAGTGATGCGAGAAACTATTAGTGCCTGCCTGAGCTCTGGCCTCAGTCCTCTCACAAACTGCTGGGTCCTCAGGCTCTCAACTGCCATAATCTGTGGTGCACATCGCCCCAACTCTACAAATCTAGCTCTGTACTGGACCACTGTCATCTTGCCCTGAGTCAAATCCAGGAACTGGTACAGCCTCTCAATCTTGACATAAGTAGGTCAAAAATCTCTCTAAAGGCTGCCACAAACTCCTGCCAAGCTATCTGCTTGAGCGGGCGAGACTGAAAAGTGATCTCCCACTCTAAGGCTCACCTGGCCAGCACTTGACCCTACAATTGATTGATCGCCATCAGAACCCTCTCCTCTACTGCGCACTCCATGGAACGGAAAGTCCGCTCCATCACATCCAACCACGATCGGGCTGCATCTGGATCTGGCTGTCCCTCAAACTGGGGAGGCTGAAACTGCAAGAACTCCCTCAACACCCTCCAGGAACCTCCCTGAGGTGCTCGAGCATCACGGTTCTGAGCAATAATCTTTGCCATCCCCTCGAGAGAAAACGGGTCCAGTCAAACCTCTGTGCTGCCTGAGAAGGGGGTGGTGGCAGTGGTACAACACCATTGTGCGCGTCCTATAGTCTAGGCTGCGCCTACTGTGGTGGCGGGGCATCTAGAGCCTCCTACTGAGGTGCATGCTCAGCCACCACCTCAACACGGCGTCGCCTCGGTGCCATAATGGATCTACACTGGACATGCATACAAATCAATACACAAAATTACTCCGGTTTTGCTTGCTGCTATTGTACTCTTCATGCTCTGAGTTACCAACATAAACATTTCTTATATGTCTCGACAGACTAGGCTCTGATAGCATCTGTAACAACCCAAGATCCGAATTACCGGTTACCTACCAGTAACCCGAACCGTGAACCGCCACACGAGCCGAAGCTCAGGTGGGTTAAAAGAGAATGTCTGAGGAGAACATATAAGAAAATGTACTTAGCACAATAATTTAAACAAACAACCACTAAATATATAAAATGAAATGGTACAACTCAGAGTAGATCCAACAAAGTAAGAGTACAAAAAATACGTACACGAGAGTATTACTCTCAGCAACTAAACAACTCCAGCACTGGAGTGACCTAGCTCCTCAGCACCTGGAGCCGACGACGAACCACCTGAAAGGGAAGGGATTGAGTCTCAAGAAGAGACCCAGACGGGACACTAACCCCCACTGGTAACAGTACTAGAAAGTAGGAAAGTAAAACTACAGTGAGTAAACACTGCACAAAACACACGAAAATCGGTGGTGTTACGCCCAACTCCTGACAGGAGTGCACCAAGAAACTGGAACCTTGTAGGCTCAACAGTACAGCAAGCACAACAAGCTCTCACACACACATAAGGTAGGACTAGATAGGGCATATGGCTTGGATCCTCGACACCACAGAGTCCTCCAACCCTAGCCACGTATGCACTCAGACACTCTCCCTCGCGTCTGGTCCTTGACCGATTTTCCCCTACGCTAGACTCAAACAATGGAGAAGGGGCCCCACAGAAACCGGCTCGTAACCACCACAAGGGGCACACACAGGACAGAGTGGCACTCGACGTCTAGGCTCACCAGAAGAATTGCTCAATGCCAGTCATCCAAACGGAGCTTTCCTCAACGTCTGGGAAAACACAAGACAACCACACAACACAAGCACGATAGACCTCAGCACACGTACAGACGGAGACGCTCTCAATGTCTGGCACACCGTGCCATGAGGCAGACACCGCTTCCATGCCTCGTACAATGGAAAGGGGCTCAGCCTGCTGGACCTACCTATGAGGTTGACGACAACTTTGATTGCCGTTAACCTAGGGTAAACGGCACAACCCTTGCCATCTACAGAAAGTAGACGGCAACTAGCTCTCCGTTTACCTCTCCTTGATGGTAAGGTTTCTTGCCGTCAAGTTCCCTCCTAAAGAACTTGACGTCAATCGATGTTGACGTTAAGTTCTTCAGCTTCCAGCAGCTGATATGGCCCTAGGCCGTTCCCAAGGGCAATCTAGCCCATGAAATCACAAGTTGATGATGGGAAACACTTTCCTCATCACAAAGCACCAATATAAAGTCGGAAAACAACGATCCAATGCTTGGATCAGCGATTTCTCCCCAAAACCTGGCATGGAGAAACCTTCCCCAAAAACCTTGATTTTTTCACAAATCACACACAACAATCACAACATTACAATCATGGGGAGTCAAGGGGTAGAGTCCCTACCTCTGGATGCTAGAAAAACTCCAAAAGAACCTTGAATCACGCTGATTCCCCGGAGCTCACCCCACGAGGTCAATCCTCCAAAACCACGATTTCTTGCCTGATCCAACGCCGCCACGTGCACCACGACCTCCCCACGAGCCTCCGTCGACCGCCGGAAGAAGTGGAGAAGAAGAGGGGTGAAGGTGGTGGAAAGGAGAGGAGAAAGGGCCTCAAGTCGCCCCATAAAAACATGCCCCGTGTAGGTTGACGTTAACATGTGTGCCGCCAACTTGCACCGACATGAACTTGACGTCAACATTGATTGCCGTCAAGTTCAATGTACGGAAGTCTCTGGGAACTTCAATAGACGTCGATATTCCTTGACGTCAAGACCAAGTAGACAACATCCTTGCCGTCAACCCACTATTCACGTCAACACCCTTGACGTCAACAAGCACTGTTCCTGAAAAAAAAAGCCCATTAAGGGTCTAATAAGGCCGATGGCCTTACACAAGCCCTCCTGGGTGCTAGTGCTCAGCCTTCATCTGCTGACAGACCAAACATCTGACAACAAAAGCCGCTATGTCTCTCTTCATCCTGGGCCACCAAAACTGTCATCTCAGCCTATGGTACATCTTGGTAGACCCTGGACGAATCAAGTATTGGGACCCATGTGCCTCCTACAACACTGCTCTCCTGATAGACTCCTCAGTTGGCACGTAGAGTCTGTCTCGGAACCTAACAGTCCCGTCATTGTGCAACTCGACCTTTGGAAGCAGCCACACTCTGTGCAGCTCAGAGTCTACCTACTGTGCCTCTATAACCTATCAAACAATGGCTGGAGCAACAAGCAAATTGCCAAGTAAACAATGCTGTTGCCTAGAGGAAACTCTGAAGGACCCCTCTACTGCAGACTGCCACAACTGCCACTCTCTCAACATGAGATGGCTGATCTGTGCCTTCCTACTCAGTGCATCTGCCACTACATTAGCCTTCCTAGGCTGACACTCAATACTGAAATCATAGTCTTTCAGGTACTCTATCAAGTGTCGCTGCCTCATGTTCAAATCTCTCTGTGAAAAGACATACCACAGGCTCTGGTGGTTGGTACGAACCATAACCTCATGCCGTACCAAATAGTGTCGCCAAATCCTCAAAGCAAAAACCATGGCTGCAAGCTCTAGGTCGTGGGTCAGGTAACTAATCTCGTAGGGCTTAAGTTGACGTGACACATAAGCCACCACTCTGCCATGCTGCATCAAAACTGCTCTTAAACCAACCCCGGAAGCATCTGTGCAGACCTCAAAACTCTCTGTAACTGAAGGTAACACCAGGACTGGCGCCGACATAAGCAATCACTTCAACTCCATGAGGCTCTGCTCATATTGCTCTGACCACTCAAAAGGTACTCTCTTCCTCGTTAAATGAGTCAGGGATTCTGCAATCTACGAAAATCTCTAATAAATTTACGGTAGTAACTAGCCAAGCCAAGGAAACTACGTATCTATGTAACTGTGAGGGACCTCTCCACTAAAAAACTACCTCGACCTTCGCTGGATCTACAGAAACTCCATCACCTGAGATCACGTGCCCCAAAAAGTGAACCTGCTGCATCCAAAACTCACACTTGCTGAGTTTGGCATATAGCTGGTGCTCTCGCAGAGTCTGCAACACGATTCCAAGTGCTGGGCGTGCTCCTCCTCTGAGGCAGAGTATACCAGGATGTCGTCAACAAACACCATGACAAACTGGTCCAAGAATTGGTGGAACACCCTGTGCATCAGATCCATGAAGGTCGCTGGCGCATTGGTGAGCCCAAATGACATCACCAAAAACTCAAAGTGCCCATATCTGGTCCTGAAAGCAATCCTCTCTATATCTAAATCTCTGATCCTAGCTGATACTATCCTGACCTCAAGTCAATCCTGGAGAAAACTCAAGGTGACTAAAGCTGATCAAAGAGATCATCAATCCTACGTAAGGGATACCTATTCTTGATGGTCACTTGATTCAGCTTCCTATAATCGATGCACAAATGCAAGCTACCATCCTTAGTTTTCACAAATAATAGAGGAGACCCCCAAGGAAAAAAGTTAAGGTGAATGTAGCCTTTCTCCAACGGCTCCTCTAACTATTTTTTCAGCTCCCGCAACACTACTGGTGCTATATGGTATGGTGCTTGTGCAAAATGCACGGTGCCAGGATCAAGCTCAATAGTAAACTCAATCTCTCTATCTGGTGGTAGACTAGGAAGCTCGTATGGAAAGACGTCTTGAAACTCACACACCACTGGAATGTCCTCTACACCCGAGGAACCTGGTCAACAAGTACAACAATGGCAAGGAAACCCTGGCACCTAGAAGCCAGCAACCTCTGTGCTCTCAAAGCAGAAGAAATCAGAAAATGAGAAGTAAGAGGTACGATACCCTAAAAGTAGAAGGCAGTTCCTCCGGATATCTGCAGGTACACCATCTTCTTCCTACAATCCACCACTGCACTATACTGCTTGAGTCAATCCATACCCAGAATCACATCAAAATCTGCCACTGCATAGAAAACAACTGTAGCAACCCGATAATTTTAAATAAGTAAATAAATAAAATATTAAAGGGAAATAATTTAATTAAAGTCTAATAAAGAACAAGAAGTAATGGGCTTTGTTAAAATAGTTCACATAAAAGTTATTGGGCCAAAATAGGAGATTTAGAATATATAATAAGAAAAAATACACCAAACTTCGTAGCCATAATTATGCAGAAAATAGGAAAGGGCAAGTTAGGGCTAAAACAAAGGTAATTAGTCATGCATGGCAACCAAATTCGTACCCAGCCATGTTAAAAGCTTTCCTAATGGCATTGCCACTCCTATTGGGAGAAGAATCCCCCCAAAACATGGAAGGTGCCAAGACAAAACCGCAACCCACCCTTTCTAGTCTCATTAGGACTTGAAATTAACCCTAATCATATAAATAATCATCATAAGACTGCTTGGGAAGGGTCACCATCGTGCTGGGGTCGTGAGGAGGCGAGCTAGGGCACTAGGAGAGGAGGAGAGCGGCCAAGAACACATCATCTTCTCCAACTTTTCACTGCATCGACCTGTGCTTAGACCTCTCTTAGATCCACTCAAAGGTAGGTGTTCTCGGACAAAAGATGAACAAATCTCATACCATCTTAAAGATCATCTTGTCTAGTTTCTATTGCACTTGATTTGCCTAAATTTAATCAAGTATGCTTCGAGTTATAAGTGTTTTCCAGACATCATGCAAGTCTAGACTTTTTTGTGTTCATATCATTTTACACACATACCGTGACCAAATTGATTCAGCCCAAAAGATGGTTCTCTTCTATTCATCGCCCTCTACAACTTTCATGTTCATAGCTTTGTCCCAAGATCCCTAGATTTCGAGTTATAAGCGTTGCATGTAAGACTGCATCATGTTTACCATTTTCTGGTTGAGCTTTGAATCGCGACCAACACATACGTCGTGTTTCTTTGACTGGTATCGCGATAGATGAGACCATCGCAATTACCTTAAAGGCGACCATGAAGGTCGTCACGTTTTAGTTACGTTCTGATAGAAACCATTGCATCAAACTATGTGCCATCTTGTTGTCAGTAGTTGTCTGAATCGCGACAACCATAGCCGTCGCGTATTTGAGTTATTCTCGCCTTTGGGGATTCTTGTTTATTTCGAAAGTAAAGTCTTTGCATGAATGCGTCGGACCTCACCATCACGATTCTGCTTCGATTTCCATGAACGCGTCGGACCTATACGTCGCGTTTCTGTGTCACCAATCAATTCACCCTTTCTAGTCACCCTAAACGTGTCAGTCAACATCGTCGTGTTTCTGTTATTAATCGATCTTGTAAACGTGACCGTTAGACCCGTCGCGATATGACTGTGTGTTTCCAACAACTTTGTAATTCTGTTTAATCTATTTACTTAGGCTTTGAAATCATGATGTGACCTGTAATACTGTGTGACAAATAGTAAACCACCATGTAATAACTTTTACTATATTTCACATGTTCTTAATTAAAAGACATTGTACACGACTATCATATGTTCTCTTGATTCTCTCACATGCACCCATCGAACGTTTAACTTTGCCATGAGACCATGCAAAAAATACATCAATAATATATATGGTAACTTACTTCAATAAATGTATATCGTTACCCATGATAATAATGACATGACTTCTTTTCTCGCGTTGTTTGGAATACCATTACCGCCGCTCCACTGTTCTAGAATTCCTCTAGAACGTCGAGCAACTCGTTTTCTTTACACACTACTCTCTTGACAAGTTGGAACCTCTCTGTTAGACATTCCGTTCTGGAAGACTAGGGACCTTTTTTTAAGACCTCCGTAAGACTCTGTACTCCATGGATTCCCTCATAGAGGACCGAGCTAGTTGTACCCTAACACCTATAACACTCTTAGGGATCAGCATGATCCAAATAGCCTTAGAGTTCTCTCTTACCTTGAGATCACGTTGGACCTCTGGACTTGTTCGTAACATGGCCAGTGGATGGTTAATGAATTCTACCTGAATGCCAACACCAATCATGTGTGTTAAGTAACTGTTACTATCGTCTGTTTAACCGTTGCTTTATGTGCATTGATCTTTATATCTAGTCTATAATCTATTCGCTCATCTATTCATGTTCTTTCTACATTCTCGTCTATTCATCAACTACTATATCTATTCTTGGTACTCTCTATGGCATTTGACTGATTGTCTAAAGATAAACAATATGACTAATGCTGGCAATACAAAGGGCCCGGTCTGGTCCTGGGAGGTGAGCCCAAAAGTACTATTTGCCCATGGGAGTTAACTGACCAGAGTGTTAGGCATTACACTCAAGTGCTATCTTTCTCGGCTATCTAAATGACAATCAAAGGTATACTATACTCGACTCGTTATGCTATTGTGAAACATTGTGCTATGGCCATCCTGCTCTTGTGCTATATTGAAACTTGTGCTATTATGATCCATGCTATTGTGCTATCTCTTACGTTACTTGACTCTCTCCCTATCATTAGTGACTCTGCTCTTTAATGCATTATTCATGTAAAGTATGCCCGCACCATGAGATATAAATCCTACTGGGCGTTGTTGCTCACCCTACGTTATTTGTTATTTGTGTTCTCAGGTGAGACTGAGAAAACCGACTACACTCATTAGGATGGGGAAGACCAGGAGTGAACAAAGAGTACCCTGACGCATTAGTGTTATGTTAGATGTCTTAGTTTAGTCTTTTACTTTCATTCCATGTAATAGAGTCATTCGGGCACTATGTTATGGCTCTGAGTTAGTGGGTGTAATAGACATTAGTTGAATTATCTATGAGATACATTTGATTTCGCATTATTCATTGTCCAATAGTTTGATGTCTATTGTACGCTCTATACTCACTTATTTGCAACTGCCTCACATTCCGATATTCCGTGTCGGGGTGTGACAACAACCGAGCTGGCAAACTCTGACCCTGAATCCGCACTGGTACCTCCTCGACACAGTATGAGGTAAGGGCAAAATCTTCTGTCGGCAGATCCACAACAAGCTCACTAGACACTCCCATGTCTAGCTCCCCAGGGAATCTAGAAACTCCTCAGAAACAAAAGAGTGGGAGGCACCGAAATCAAACAAAACTCTGGCTGCAAAACCAAAAATAGTCACGGTACCTTCCACAAGCTAAGCTGCCTCTGCCTCTGTTCGAGTCATGTGCATGACTTGAGCCCTGGTCCTCAGCTTGCCTGAATCCGAAGTCTGTTGTGCTGCAGTACAGGAACCTACTGCTGCTACTGCTGCTGTGTACGCAACTGAGGCTGACTCTGTTGCTGTGGGTCTCGAGGTAATAGGGGGCAATCTTGTGCCATGTGACCCAGCTGGTCACACCGGTTACACCTGCCAGCAAAAGAATGTTGGCCCTACTGTTGTGGCTGCCCAGTAGGCTGCTGGACACTCTCCACTAATAGCTGTCTCTGCTCGAACTGCCTCCTGTCTTGACGAAACCTCCTCCTAAACCCCGACCTCGAAGACGTCCCCATAGAAGAAGACACAGAGGATGTCGATGTCCTCGGAGTCTACTGTGAAACACTATACTGCTGTCTCAACGGGGACAGACCCACCTGTGCCTAAACAACTCTAATATGCCCACGGGTCTGCAAGGTGTCAGCCTCCAAGGCTTCCGTTGTCTGATAGGCTACGTCCAAGTTCATGACGCGAACACTATCAGTGCCTACCTAAGCTCTGGTCTCAATCCTCTAAAAAATTTCTGGGTCCTCAAGCACTCATCTGTTATAATCTGCAGTGCATAACTCCCCAACTCTACAAATCTGGCTCTATACTAGACCACTGTCATCTCACCCTATGTCAAGTTCAGGAACTGGTACAACCTCTTAGTCCTAACAAAGGTGGGGTAGAAGGCTCTCTCAAAAGCTGCAACAAACTCCTTCCAGATGATCTACCTGAGCGGGCAAGACTGAAAAGTGTTCCCCTACTCTAAGTCCACTATGACTAAGTCAGCACCTGACTCTGCAACTGATAGCTCGCCAATAGGACCCTCTCCTCTACTGCACACTCTAGGAACGGAAAGTCCGCTCCACAACATCTAACCATGACCGGGCTGCGTTTGGGTCTGGATGCCCCTCAAACTGGGGAGGTTGAAACTACAAAAACTCCCTCAACACCCTCCCGTGGCCTCCCTGAGGTGCTGAAGCGTCACGGTGCTGGGTGACTAATTGCGCCATCCCCTCAAGGAAATGGGTCCAGTCAAACTCCTGTGCTGCCTGGGGAGGGGTGGTGGCGGTGGTGGTGCAACACTATGCACGTCCTGCGGTCCAGGTTGTGCTTGCTATGGTGGCGAGGCATCTCGAGCCTCTTGCTGAGGTGCCTACTCAGCCACCTCCTCCTCCTCAACACGACGTCGCCTTGGTGCCATAATGAACCTATACAGAACATGCACACCTATTATTACACAAATTACTCCTGTTTTGCTTGTTGCTACTGTACTCTTCATGCTTTCAGTTACCTACTCAGGCATTTCCTTATATGTCTCGACAGACCAGGCTCTGATACCAACTGTAATGACCCATGATCCGAATTACTAGTTACCCACTAGTAACCCGAACCCTGGACTACCACCCACAAGCGAAGACTCGGAAGGGTTAAGAGAAAGGGGTCTGAGGAGAACATATAAAAAATGTACAAACTATAAGAACTAAAAACAACCACTATATATATATATATAATATAATATATATATATATATTATATATAATAATATATATCACACAATGGTACAACTCAGAGCAGATCCAATAAAAGTAAAGAGTACACAAATATGTACACAAAAGTACCACTCTTAGCAGCTAAGCAGGACCTGCACCGTATCAGAGTGACCTGGCTCCTCGACACTTGGAGCCAACGAAAAACCACCTGAAAAGGAAGGAGTGTGAGTCTCAAGAAGAGACCCATAGGGACACTAACCCCCACCGATAAACAGTATAAAAAGAAGTGCAGGAAGTAAACTACGCTAAAGGAAACACTGCACTAAAGTATGTAGAAACCATGGTAACGCCCATCTCCTCACAAGAGTGTGTGACAAAACTAGAACCTCGCAGGCTCAGCAGCACACAACAAAACTCACACAACTGTCACCACACACACAAGAAAGTAGGACCAGCTAGAGTCTATGGCTTGGCGCCTCGACACCAAAGAGTCCTCGAACCCAAGCCATGTGTGCACACTCAGACGCTCTCCCTCGCATATAGTCCTCGACCCGTTTTTCCCCTACATTAGACTCAAACAGTGGAGAAGGGGCCTCATGGAAATCGGCACGTAACCACCACAAGGGGCACGCACTGGATGGAGTTGCACTCGACACCCAGGCTCACCGACAGAATAGCTCAACGCCAGTCATCCAGACGGAGCCCAGCTCAACACCCGGGAGTACACACACAAGCACAAGCACAACACAACACATGCACAGATAGAGACGCTCTCTACGTTTGGCACACTGTGCTAGGAAGCAGACACCATGTGCCCGAGTCTTACACACACATAAAAGGGGCATCAACTGCTGGACCTACCTACAGGTTGACGGCAATCTCGACTGTCTTTAATCGTGGGTAGACGTCACAACCTGTGCCGTTAACCCTGAGTAAACGGCACAACTTGTGCCGTCAACCTCATCTTGACGTCAAGCGATCTTGATGTTAAGTTCAATCTAAAGAACTAGACGGCAAAAATCATGATGTCAAGTTCATCAGCTTCCAGTAGCTGATACGGCCCTAGGCTGCTCCCTAGGTCAACCCAAGCCCTTACAACCAGATCTGATGATGGGAACACTTTCCCTCATCAATAACATCATATAAATCCTGAAAACATCGATCCAATGCTTGGATCGAGCAAAACACCCAAAATCCCCGACATGGAAAACCCTTTCCAAAACAGATTTACACACAAATCACATGTATGGATCATACAATAAATGATCACAAGAGCTTAGGGGTAGGATCCCTACCTCACAACACTAAAAACCCCCAAAAAAACTCAAAATCGCGTCGATCCACCAAGCACACCTTGCGAGGTAAATCTCCCAAATCCATCATCTTCTCGCCCTATCCGAAGCTGCCATGAGCACCATGATCTCCCCACGAGCTCCCGTCGGCTGCCGAAAGTAGTGGAGGAATGGAGGTGAGGGTGATGGGTGGAAAGGGGGAAGAAGTGGAATGGGGGGGGGGGGGTCCTCAGGTTGCCATATAAAAATAGGTCCGGGACAGGTTAACGTCAACCATATTTCTGTTAACCGCACCGCCAGGAACTTGACACCAACATCGATTGCCGTTAAGTTCTATGCTCGGAAAGTTCTAGAACCACATGTAAACATAAACATACCCTACCGTCAAGTCCAAGTAACGGCACACTCTTTGCCATCAACCCACTGTTGACGTCAAGACACCTTGACGTCAACCGACACTGTTCTAAAATGGCCGACTAAGGGTCCAACAAGGCCCATGGCCTTACAAAGGCCAACCGTCATGCGTACATTCATAGTTCATAATAGTTGCACCTCTCCACCTCCTCATAAATGCTGGTCAAGGTCACTCCTATGAAGCCCAGGGGGTGTAGATGAAGTCTGCCCATGATCTCAACTCAGAGCAAGCGACGGGAGAGGTGGATAGTGGAGTAACGTTCGACGGTTCTCATCCCTAGAGGTGATCTTCCTAATGAATATAAAGGTAGAGCGACAGGCACAAGTAAAGGGGAGTGAAGCTAGCCTTCGTTAGCTCTTGGACAAACCCCTATTCTCACTCACGTCTCATATCTTACTTGTTCTTCACTCTAGCCTCCTGCAATTCCTAACTTGACTATTGGAGAGTCATCCCTAAAAACCTCTTCTCGGACTTGACTTTTGTGCAGGTTCATTTGAGTGAAGATGACTTCATTCCTCTAACTCATTAGTGCCTAGGCATCAATCCTTCTTGGGATCCTTTAAAGTTGGTCTTCTCGGCCATTATCAACCCTAAGAGATCCAATTTCAACATTGGTACCATCCTGGGAATGAAGTGACAGTAACTTGCCATGGTTCCATCAAGACAAGGGAATAGCAAGATTTGAGGATTCTAGAGCATGCAATACAGAGGTAACTCTGCGAGGGCCCCCAAATCCCAATCCTTTGGTCTCCTTGGAGTAGTTCCAACTATTGTCACACCAATTGACAAATCTCAGAGAAGTAGCGAAGGGCCTTGCAGCCCTCCCTAAGTTGGTGGGCATGCTCACATGCCAGCTGGCATCATCATTGTGCATCGATGACACCTTGGAGGTAGCCTAGGCCTCCTCTTGGGTTGTTCTTTTACCAATGCCTCCGATCATTGCACCTTTGGATAAGGAGAGAGGTGCATCCAGTAGTACCATGCCATTAATTGTCTATGCACAATGAAACAACAGGATGTCTGACATCTGCCACTGTTTCACCTCCATCCATCGAGGATCTTGAGAAGAAGATGAAGGAGATGCAAAGGGAGGTCTAGTGTGTGGTTGGGCAGCACCCTAGAGGAGCCATGTTGGCAACCACCTATCTTCGTTTTCCTTGTATAGAGAATATCTTAAAGGCTATCCACCCAGCAAACTTGACGTGGCCAATGTTAAAAGTTATGATGGCACAACTGACTTAGCCGATCGCCTAGAATGTCTGAACACCTTCCTCTCCTTCTAGGGGGTGTTACATGAGGTTGTGTAGTGAATTTTTGACTTCACTCGAAGAGGTGTGGTTTAAGACATTGGCCCCAAGATCCATTTCTTCTTTCCAGATGTTTGGGGACAAGTTCCTGGAGAACTTCATGGGGTACATGCACCCTATGAAGAGTTCATCCTTCCTCCTGACGATGAGGAAATGCCTCGGTGAGTCTCTACATAGTTATCTGACATACTTCCACTCGAAAGCCATGTAAATCCTAGGGCTAGATGTGGCCATGGTGGTGTTAGCCCTCATGGGTGGCACCATGGATCTTGACCTGAGGAAGTCACTGATGAAGAATATACCAACTACATTCTCCGAGCTGATGACTAAGGCTAATCGATCTTCCAATAAGAAGCTATCCTCAAGGCGCATGCCTCTTTGATCTTCGTAGATAAGAAGAAAATTACTAATCTATTTTCTCGAGACGAGAAGTGCCTCTGGATGGATGACAAACTTGACACCTGTGGACTCAGTGTCCCATCTTCCAACATTCGCCATCACTCTTTCTTAGATCCCAAGACTAGGGCTACCTCAAGTGGTCTAAGACAATGGGGGGAGACTTAGGCAAATGCGACAAGACTAAGTACTGTGATTTCCATAGGGGCTATGAGCACAACACCAATGAGTGCCACCATCTCCTCTTCGAGATCCCCTACAAGAAAAAGCGGCATTTTCGACGAACACAGTCTATTGGAAATCTGACGGCAATCTGTCGGAAACAGTCTTTTCCGACAACTTTTTGTTGAACATTCGTCAGAAGACGTCCGTCGGAAAATTTTGGTCAGAAATTACCGACGGCTACCTAATCCGTCGGAAATTCCGACAGAATATTTCGTCGGAAAAATAGTTGGTAATCCGACGAAAATTAGTCGAAAACCGTTGTGGGGACATTGGTCAGTGAATTTCGACCGAAAACTATCAGAAAATAAGACGGAAAATCCGTCGGAAACTGCTGACAGAATGAATCCGTCGAAAATTATTCCGTCAAAACTTCCGATAGAAATACCGATGGATAAGTTCTGTCGGCCAACTACATTTCCGACGGACACCTTCCGTCGGAAAAACCGTCAGAAATGTAATAATTTTAAAAAAAATTACAGAAATTAACAATAATAAATTACAAAATCTGCTAAAATATTCATGCATTCCACAATAGAAGGTACTCACAATGAAACATAAAATCATAAAACATAACTAATACAAAATCATACACATATCATAAATGCTAAAAATTAAGGACAAGTCTGCTGGATCATCTGTCGTCCCAGTCTCCTGATCGTCAGGTGCCGGAGGATCTTATATTAAAAAAAATTAATATGAGAAACATTAATAAAAATTAATATACAAACATTATTTTCAAAAATAAATTAAAAACATGTGATTATTCCTCAAGTTTAATTAGAAAATATTTGGATCCTTTAGACTTGGGTTTTTTATAGATCTGTCATTTGAACGCCCAACCCAATCCGGGAATCCAAATCGGATTCCGTCAGTTCGCACACGTCAATTTCACTTACCCGGTTGTGTCGAAGTGAACGTCACGTCGATCGGATCCCATTTTGGGATTTTGGACCCCCGGGTTGCGTGTTTTGATCATTTAGACTTGGATTTTTTTTAGATCCGTCATTTGAACGCCCAACCCAATCCGGAAATCCAAATCGGATTCTGTCAGTTTGCACACATCAATTTCACCCACCCGTCGTGTCGGAGAGAACGACACGTCGATCAGATCCCTATTTGGGATTTTGGATCCCCAGGTTGTGTGTTTTGATCTTTTAGACTCGATTTTTTTTAGATCCGTCATTTGAACGCCCAACCCAATCCGGGAATCCAATTCTGATTCCGTCAGTTCGCACACGTCACTTTCACCCACACGGTCATGTTGGGTGAACGACACGCCGATCAGATCCCTATTTGGGATTTTGGACACCCGGGTTGCGGTTTTGTCATTTAGACTTGTTTTTTTTTTTTTAAATCCGTCATTTGAACGCCCAACCCAATCTGGGAATCCAAATCGGATTCCGTCAGTTCGTACATGTCACTTTCACCCACTCGGATCGTGTCGGAGTGAACGGAAAGTACACCGATCAGATCCCTATTTAGGATTTTGGACCTCCGGGTTGCGTATTTTGATCCTTTAGACTCGGTTTTATTTTTAGATCCGTCATTTGAATGCCCAACCTAATCCGAGAATCCAAATCAGATTCCGTCAGTTCGCACACGTCAATTTTACCCACCCATTCGTGTGTTGGAGTGAACGGCACGCCGATTAGATCCCTATTTGGGATTTTGGACCCCCTGGTTGTGTGTTTTGATCCTTTAGATTTGGGTTTTTTTAGATCAGTCATTTGAACGCCCAACCCATCCGAGAATCCAAATCGGATTCCGTCAGTTCGCACACGTCAATTTCACCCACTCGGTCGTGTCGGAGCAAACGTCACGCCGATCAAATCCGTATTTAGGATTTTGGACCCCCGGATTATGTGTTTTAATCCTTTAGACTCGGTTTTTTTTTTAGATCCGTCATTTGAACGCCCAACCCAATCCGGGAATCCAATTCAGATTCCGTCAGTTCGCACATGTCAATTTCACCCACCCGGTTGTGTCGGAGCGAACGGCACGCCGATCAGACCCCTATTTGGGATTTTGGACCCCCAGGTTGTGTGTTTTGATCTTTTAGATGGGTTTTAGATCCGTCATTCAATGCCCAACCCAATCCGGGAATCCATTCGGATTCCGTCAGTTCGCACACGTCAATTTAACCCACCCGGTCGTGTCGGAGCAAGACGACACGATGCGAGATTCCAATTTGGGATTTTGGACACTCGGGTTGCGTGTTTTTTGATCCTTTAGACTTGGGTTTTTTTTTGATCTATCATTTGAACGCCCTTTACACTTCTGTTTATTTTAGAATAGTAATTTGAGCGCTCATGTGGTTTTTTTATCCTTCCATAAGTTGATTGTATAAAGGGACCTTCTTTATAGGTTATTATTTAGATTTCTGTTTTTCCCTTTTGACATTCTTTAGTGGTTTCATTTCATTCAAACTATATGAAATTAATAGTAATACTGACTTGAGGGGCTGGCTGTGAGGCGTACTCCCTGCGATGGATGCAACTACTACGTAATAATGCCAACGACTCTTAAGGATGCGAACTTCCGTTCGCCTATGTCAGTCACTCTCCCCTACACAACGGCTCGCGCGCAGTAGAACTCGCGTATGTCGAAGGAGCGACCGAACTCGCATATGAGGACAACACTGGAGTAGTATTCATGCTGTCCCCAAAGCCATACACTCGACCCTTCCTCGGCCCTCCCGCTGCATCACCCAAGCCTCCAGATCCAAGTCTGGCTGGGGAGTGCCCTCTGCATAGCGATCCCCATCGTCCAGTCATAGGTCTCCTGCAAACAATTAAAAACTAAATCAAAGAAATCCAATTAATTTAATATCTTAATTGAATTCAAAATTTATAGCTTGACTTACAGCAATCGTGCGAGCACTCTCACTGACATAGTCATCCGTCCCCTTCCGCTTATGAGTCCGATCAATAACTCGCGAAAAATAGGGGCACGCTCGAGCACGTGATGCTTACAATTCAACAAAATTAGTTAGTTTCACAATAACAATCAATTATTAAGCAATTGAACAATAATATACTTACCAATTTTTGGCTGTGGGTCGCATAAGATACGAACCCACTAGTATGCACATTCTTCTTCGGATGAGTTGATCGGTTTGTGCATTTGCCGCCTGTGACCGCTCCTGCCATGGTCTAGTAGCCCAACGCTCACAAAGGGACTCTAATATTCTCTCCTCAGCCAACACGGGCCGTAATCCAGCCAAGCTATAGGATCCCAGTTGCCTGTGGTCTTCATTGCCTTGTCCCGGGCCTCCCACATCGACTTTCTTAAATTAGTCTGGGCAGTAGACTCTCCAGACAGCTCGAGCTCGAGGGAGATCCTCGGGTCTCGTAAACGCTTACCTACCTTCGCTGTAAAGAATAAATTACTCAACTTGTGTGCACTAACAGAATAGTAATTAATAAATGACTTTAAATCTGTAAAATTATAATACGTGAACATGTCAAATAATAAATCCCGGACTGGCACCGGGAACTCTCTCCATGCATCCACTGGTCCTGGAATGTGTGCGTGGACCAACGTCGTAATATAGCGGAAGCAGAACCGGATCTATCTTCCCCCTGCAATTGCACATTAATTTTGTACATGAACTGTATAACATAATAACAAATACAGTATGTTTGAAGTGATCAAGTTTACCCTTAAATCCACATGGCGTGCCGTCCAGGTAGCGAGGCCCCTCCTCATCCACTGCTGAATGCTGGCTCTCCACCTCTGTTGAAAACAATTAAGTACACTATTGTTGATAAATTGGAAGACAAGAAACGTACTAATCTATGAAACATACATGTACCTGGTGGTGAGGAAGAAGGGAAAGGTGGCACTATTCATGTGGTCGGGGAGGCGGTCCCTGCAAAATTATATACACATTAGAAAATATGAATTTAAATTGAACACTAATATATAGAGTTTTGTGTTTGCATATACATATACCTGTCGCCCCGGACGACCGGCGTGGACGGGGAGGCAGTCCCTGCAAAATTGTATGTACGTTAGAAAATATGAATTTAATATGAACAATAATATATAGAGTTTTGTGTTTACATATACATCTACCTATCGCCGGGACGACCGGCATGGGCGGGGAGGCAGTCCCTGCAAAATTGTATGTACGTTAGATCTCGTGAATTTAATATGAACAATAATATATAGAGTTTTGTATTTACATATATATACCTGTCGTGGATGGGACGGACCCTCTGCTACGGAGGTGGAAACCGTCCGACTCCGTCCTCCACGTACCATATCTCTATTGAGATAAATAAAGATATAACATGTCATCAACACTCAAATTTGAAGTAGCTATTGAATAACATAATTAGAAACAACATGAAGTTCTTACAAAATGTAGAGTATATTATCTATATTCATCATCAGATGCTGAAGATATGCTTAATTCAGCATCATCTTCGCCATCCTCCTCGAATTCGTCCTCATCATGCCGAGACTCTTCCTCCTCATCAGACTCCACCGTCCCGCGGAAGGGCATTTGGGTCAACTTCTTCCTATTCGTTATCCTTATATAAGCAAATTGGTTCATTTATATCATCATCTTCTTCGCACGGTAAAAATCAATAGGTAACCTCTCTGATTGAGGAAGCTACTCTTGACGAGTAAGAGAAGCCGATCAAAACAACTCTCGCTCATATGAAATTCAGACTTCAAATTCAGTAGCTGCGACACTGTAGACAACCGTGTATGCTCTCACAACCATCCCATAATGGCTCATCAGCATCTTAAAGTAATTGATAAAATCTCTGAGCTGTCCATTCGCACTTCTTCATTGTTTGATCTTCATGAATATGAACTCCGGACCAGCAGCATCGACAACCATGTCTACGTACGTACTTGTGGAGGCAAAGTTAACTGGTGCAGACGACTGAATATTCAACTCACCATGAGACGACCAAACTCATAATGGGCAACAAATCCTCTCGCATACAAATGATGCTGCACATCCCATGTCGATATCCACTTTCTGTTCTTACAAGCCGAACACGGACATCGGATGTTACCCATCGGATCAACTGCTACTGATGAATTACTCAATGCAAACTAATGAAACTGTCAACTCCGTCTTTAAACTCCTCTGTCACAAGTCCATTAACTATTCCACGGTACATCCATGATCGATTCTCCATAAGACATTTTTCCTACACAGATAAAAGTCATGTCACGAGTTAAAATCCACACACCCTCACATCATTCGAGTAAGTCAAAATGAATAGGTAGGATACATTATTTAGATTATCACTTTTTACCCATCTGTGATATTTGATCGCACTCAGATGACCATTTACTATGTGTTTGTATTATTTGCTGAAAATTTCGGCAGCATCTCCCCACACCTCTCCAATATACCAAAAATATTTTTGATTAAGATATTTTCTTAAACACTTACTAATAAGTGGTTAGAAATATTCTAAATCAATAAGGGATATCAGAGAGGAGTGAGTAGAAGCACACCAAAATTTCAACAAATATACAAACACATAGTAAATGACCACCTAATGCGATCAAACATTCACAGACTGTCCAAACGGGACAATTCAAGACTTTGAGTTAGATATACACATTCTCATCATTGAAAATAAGACTCGTGCACATCATCCCAAAGTCTGAACGGGAAGGTTCATTGACACGGGCTTAACACACTCTCGTGAGGTGTGTGCAGTGATAAATTGCTATACATGCATAGATCAAATTTAAACCCACATAAATATGAAAGGAATATGAAAACAAAATATGTCATGTGAACAAGTGCAATATTAAAAAAATTCACACATACATGTAAATGAATTACATTAATTAAGAACTACATACTAATCAAATGAATTAAATTAAAGTAAGAACTGCACATCATCGTTATATTTTTTTCTCTCTATCTCTCTCCTCTATCTTAAAATCTATTTTTACACAATTTAAAATCTATTTTACTTGTTTCATAATTAGAAGGAGAAAAATAATTTTCAATCATTAAATAATTAAAACCCACACTTTAAAAATATTACCAAACAATGTCTGAGACTCAAAATGGATTCTTCTCATTCTAATCATCCACTCTTTTATTTAGCCTAAAAGAGTAGATGGAACTTTGATTATCTTACTCTATGCAAAAGGTCTTAATCGATCAATTGAGTCACTTCTTATGTACAACTAAATATCTACTTTTTTAGTTCAAACTTGTCTCTTATATTATCCTTTAAATTTTCTTTATAATCCCATTCTTAGTGAAATTTGACCTCTAACTAACTAGTATAAGTCAAGTTATAAGAAATAACTGACAAGAGAATGAATGTGAAAGAGAGTAAGTTTGTTTTGACTTTCCACTAGTCTTTTTTTTATCTAGAATTATTGATATCTTTTCGAAGATAATCTTGAGAAAGAGATATGTGAGATCTGATATAAGATTAAATATTTCTTATTTTTAGCTGATAAAATTATTTGAGTTTATAAAGGGACTCAAAACATCTTAAAGTGGAGATAAATCTCATTAATGATCATGTGACATAAAGATATCTCTAATGATCTTAATAAGACATAAATAATCAATGTGACATAAAATTATCATAATTCTAAATGTTACACTAAATAAGAGGCGACTATAAGAAATAATCCTTTATTTGGTTATCAAAACTGCCCCTAGTGAGATTATCTTTTTCCCCATATATTATATATATGTGTGTGTGTGTGTGTGTGTATAGATTTAATTATATGCATACACCCATGCAAAGTGAAGAGTTATTTGATTTCCATCTTCCGTCCGTCTAGTTTTAACAGTGCAATTCCATATCAACATCCTACTCAACTTGTAATGCAACTTCAAAAATTTATTTTTTTCCCCACTCTGGCCACGGGAGGGGGAGGGGATGGGGGGTGACAGGGGTTGGGGGGGGGGGGCTACGGATGGGAGGGAAGGGGGAGGGGGCCGCCGAGACGGGGAGGGGAGGGGGGCCACCGAGAGGGTAGGGGAGGGGAAGGGGAGGGGGGCCACTGAAGAGGTGGGGGGCTGCGCATGAGAGGGGGAGGGGATGGGGGGGGGGCGCAGGGGGTGGGGGGGGCTACGGATGGAGGGGGAGGAGGAGGGGGCCCCGCCGAGAAACGGGGAGGGGGAGGGGAGGGGGGCCGGGGGGCGGAGTCTAGGGGTTGGGGGCTACCACGTTGGGGGAGGTTTTCGCCGAGAGGGGGAGGGGGTACATACGGCGGTGGTGCTCGATGGAGAAGCTCGACGGCGGCGGCAGTCGTGCAGGTGTGTAGCTCGATGGCGGCGGCGGCGGTAGTGCAGCTCGACAGTGGCAGCGGCGGTGGTGTAGGTCGTGGCGGCCACAGTGGGGGCGGAGCTCTCTCGGCGGTGAGGGCGAGGGAGAGAGAGAGAGAGAGAGAGAGAGAGAGAAGAGAGAGAGAGAGATAGAGAGAGAGAGAGAGATAGAGGAGAGAGAAGAGAGAGAGAGATAGAGAGAGAGAGAGAGAGAGAGCGAGAGCGTTTCACGAGGATGGCGGGAGCGCGAAAGTGCGGGTTTACCGATGGATATTTTGACGAATTATTCCGTCAGAAATATTCGTCGGTAAGTATTTCCGATGGAAATTTTTCGACGAAATTTGTCTGTCGGTATTTCCAACAAATATACCGACGGAAATATTTCCGTCGGCATATCTGTTTGTATTACCGACGGCACAATTCCGTCGAAAATATCCGTCGGTAATACCACTTTCTCTTGTAGTGTCCGAGCTCCCATCCACTAGGGATCATCGATAAGAAACCTTCAAAGCTCACTATTAGGAGAACGATGGGAGAAGAAGAGATCATCCCAGCCTAGGGCTAGATGACAATCATATGCCAAGGGCATTGTATGATGATTTGGGGTGGGGGGGGGGGGGGTCCCTCATTCTTAGGTGAAACATCCAATAATAGAAAGAGATAGGTGTACCAAGTAGAGGTGCAGAAGGATCCTGACCTGAGGAATAGTAGGATATCACCTTCTTAGCCAAGGACTTGAAAACTGTAAAGGTCCCCAATGAGCATGCTCCAGTTGTAAGGCCCTCGATTTCTGTGCATTTTATATCTGTTTTGGATGCTTTATGGTTCTGCCCAAAATTTCTTCTAAATGTCAACATCCATTGACGTTATGGGGTAGTTGACGGCAACACTTGTGTCGTTTACCCTGTGGCCAAGAGGATCTAGACTCAATATCGATTGATGCTTATTTCTCTGGTGGACGGCAGCTATGAGGGCCTTTTACTTCTCTGGCTGTGTTTGGGATTCCAGATCTGAAACTGTCCCATTTTTCTTTCCTCCAGAGTCCTGATTAGGAAACTTACCCCAATGGTCAGGACTCTTATGACCTAGTTTTTCCCCCGACTCTATTGCCTTTTTAACCTAGACATCTCAGTTAGGAGAGGATTTGCTTCAGAAGAGAGGTTTTCTCTAGGTTTTGGGGAGAGAAAGGGAGGCTTGTAAGGGTTCATCCGGCGATTGGAAGACTTCACCGGTGATCTTCTTCTGCATTTGGGAGACTCTACTGAAGGTGGAGGAGCTCTCCTAACACCGAGGGATCAACTACACAAGCGTGGAAGCCAGGTCAAGGCGGGGAACATCACCTCTTGGCTTGGCCAGGAGGGCTTCATCGCCAAAATTTGATCTTCAAGGGTTTTTAGTGAGGCAAGTAACTTAGGGGTTTCATCCCTAGACCTATCACCTAGAGTTTAGGTATTTTTCCAGATTTTTAGTTCGTGTCCTGCACCCCCAAATTCATTATTTTTTTGTGTTCGTCTGCACTTTCTGCAGATAGGAGGTTGACGCCAACCTTATTGCCACCAAGTTCCTAAGTTAACGGCAATCGATTGTGCCGTTAACCCACTCTGACGGCAAGCCCTTGCCGTCAAGTTCATTTGGTTTTACAGAACAGTGGATTTAATCACTGTGGTGTGATTTTTCGAGTATTCTGGATGTTTACATATGTCATAAAAGTTTTGATGGTCAGGTATGTTTTAGGTTTAACCATTTCTTGTTAAAATTTTGATCATAACTGCGAATTATAGAATTTCTGCTATGGGGAAATATGCATGATTTGATAGATCTAAATTTAGAATAAATAGATATGATGTGATATGTTGTTACAGAAAATTTCCATGAAACTAGGGTTACTGTATACATGTTTTAAGACTATTAATCCAACTGTTCACTATTTATTTTGTTTAATTGAATTATCTTATTAAATTGCATGAGAACTCTATTAAATGTTAAAATAGATATACTATCATGAAAATTCTAAAAAGTTAACCATATGATATGTTCTATGCGTAGAGTTTATGGCTAAAATTTGGGTCTGTTCTGATATCTATAGGTACTTTTTGTAATTGTAAAGGTATTAAAGGGTATATTAAGCATGATTATTCAAAAATGGCAATTGTTGTGATTAGTATCATGTTTAGGTACTGTTAAGTATATTTTCTTACTGTTAGACAGCCATGGTAAGTTCTGTAACCTGAAAGATATGTGTTTGATTTATAAGCATATGAATGGATCATTAAGAGCATGTAAAAGGTTGCTAAGCATGTGATTAAGTGAAATTTGTGCTGAAATTGACACTGCTACCATAGAAGGCTGTGGAGCCGTACTG
The DNA here is from genome assembly GCA_014218235.1 of Colocasia esculenta. Taxonomy (NCBI): domain Eukaryota; kingdom Viridiplantae; phylum Streptophyta; class Magnoliopsida; order Alismatales; family Araceae; genus Colocasia; species Colocasia esculenta. The sequence goes on from JACBKR010000632.1 coordinate 49,748, forward strand.
TAAAAAAGTCTCTATGGGAAGGCTCAATGTGTATGTGATATCCTGTGGACATCAGGATGAAATCTTGGAGGCGAACAAGTACCACTGGTTAAGGTGGAGAGGGCTTCTCCCGGTTCTGCGCAGTTACCAAGATTCGTCACTATAATGCCTAGGTGACGGGTATGTGTTATGTGATATGTGTGTCCTTCTTTATGGTGGTTCGGACTATGTGTCACGACAAATAATGTGTAAAGATGTGAAATATGTGTAAATGTGCAAAGTGTTCATGTGAAAGTGATGTGTTCATGTGTTATACTGTGAATAATGTGAAACCATTGTTGCCCAGCTAGCAAGCCCAGAGGGGGGGTGAATGGGATTCTTAAAATTATTGAGAGCCTAAAAATTGTTCACAAAACAGTCACACAAAACACACTTCGATAGATGTCAGTGTTAGTAAAGATAAACAGCAAACACACAAAGGCAATCACACTACACAAGGACTTATCCTGGTTCGAATCTCCTCTCCTTAGGAGTCCTACGTCCAGTCCCTGAGCAATATCTCAGGATTTCACTACCCAAGGGTACAGTCCCCCTTATGGACCCTTACACACCCAGCCGCAGCTGGTCTTCTCTTCACAACCTGAAGAGGAATTACAACACCCTGGATACACTAGGTCTTCCTTCTATGTGAAGGGAACACACACCCTGGAACCCCCAGGTCTTCCTTCAACATGAAGGAAAAATCACAGGAATGATGAATGAAACAAGCCCCTAGATCAAGCTTATACAAATGCTAGATCTGAAGCTAAGACTGAGAAAGAAAGGATCTGCAGAATTGATCTCTCTCAGTACAAGAGGCTCTCTCAAGGATCTTCACTAATCTCAGAGAGCAAGAGCTAGAACAGATGTGAGTGAAAAACTTGGCTCTTCAGTTTTCCCACAGAAGCCTTGGAAAAATCGTTGTAAGCGTTGTCTCACTTCCAGGTGTCTTTTTCTGGAACTTCAGTCTTCTTTATATATATCTTCTATTTGAAATTTGAACGTTGAAGTGCCCATTGTCTCTAAGCTTTTCTTTACGTTAGACTGCATGTCACTGTAGAGCTTCTTGTTCGACAGTCTTTAGCTTTTCATGCATGCAAGAAGAGAAATGATCTTCTCTGATATCCGTTATCTTCCATTTGTCCAACGTTGTATTGAGGTGCACTGTCAGAGACCTACATGCATTAAATGCTAAAATAATAGACAGCTAGGCTGTCTCTTGTTGTCAGTCAATGTTAGATTGATTTTATATCAAAAAGGAAGTTCCATTCTGTTCTTCTAAAAAGATATTTACAGTGTAAGCATGGAATAGAAGATATCGTTTTACATGTACTGTAGTAATACGTTCAGTCATAATAAATGCATGGTTGTAAAAAATGTATACGTGAAGACTTTGACTTTTCAACGAACTCAGAAATGAGTTCAAATATTAAATCGTTATATTCCACAAAATTGTTACATGCATGACTTATGAAATCATTATGCAACGGAGTCGTTATCCATGTAAATCGTTGTGCACTTATAAGCAAATCGATGCACATACAAATCGTTATATTGACAAATCGTTATGACTTTATAAGCATATTGTTATGAGCAAGTTGTCAGAGATAGAGTCGTTGTTTGCTGTATCAATCGTTACGGTGACTGAGTCGTTATGTAACTAAGCCAATCGTTACAGTGACAGAGTCATTGTGTAACTTATCGAATCGTTACAAGGATCAAATCGTTATGACGGTATAGGCAAATCGTTGTTTCACTTAAGAAATAGATGTGAGAGTAAATCGTTGTTCTCACTTAAGAAATCGTTGTGAGAGCAAATCTTTGTTCTCACTTAAGCAATTGATGTGAGAGCAAATCGTTGTTCTCACTTAAGAAATCGTTGCGAAGACCAAATCGTTGTGAGAGCAAATCGTTGTTCTCACTTAAGAAATCGTTGTGAGAGCAAATCGTTGTTCTCACTTAAGAAATCGTTGTGAAGACCAAATCGTTGTGAGAGCAAATCGTTGTTCTCACTTAAGAAATCGATGTGAGTGCAAATTGTTGTTCTCACTTAAGAAATCATGCGAAGTCGTTGTGAGAGCAAATCGTTGTTCTCACTTAAGAAATCGATGTGAGAGCAATCATTGTTCTCACTTTAGATATCGTTGCGAAGACCAAATCGTTTTTCTCACTTAAGAAATCGATGTGAGAGCAAATCGTTGTTCTCACTTAAGAATCGATGTGAGAGTAAATCGTTGTTCTCACTTAAGAAATCGTTGTGAGAGCAAATCGTTGTTCTCACTTAAGAAATCGTTGTGAGAGCAAATCTTTGTTCTCACTTAAGCAATTGATGTGAGAGCAAATCGTTGTTCTCACTTAAAAATCGTTGCGAAGACCAAATCGTTGTGAGAGCAAATCGTTGTTCTCACTTAAGAAATCGATGTGAGAGCAAATCGTTGTTCTCACTTAAGAATCGTTGTGAGAGCAAATCGTTGTTCTCACTTAAGAAATCGTTGCGAAGACCAAATCGTTGTGAGAGCAAATCGTTGTTCTCACTTAAGAATCGATGTGAGTGCAAATGTGTGTTCTCACTTAAGAAATCATTGCGAAGTCGTTGTGAGAGCAATCGTTGTTCTCACTTAAGAAATCGATGTGAGAGCAAATCATTGTTCTCACTTTAGATATCGTTGCGAAGACCAAATCATTTTTCTCACTTAAGAAATCGATGTGAGAGCAAATCGTTGTTCTCACTTAAGAAATCGATGTGAGAACAAATCGTTGTTCTCACTTAAGAAATAGTTGCGAAGACCAGACACTTATGAAATGTTATGAAAGAAGAGGAAGTCATTATAGCATACAGAAAATCGATGTGTACTTAGAGAAATTTCATGCTTTGAACTTACATTGCTACAAAGTAAATGATACTTACCCATTTAGCTTGATATTTCTTGTTTCATTTCCTGTACTCAAATCTCATAGAAAATGTTAGATTAAACTTTATTATAGTTTTGTTAATCACCAAAATGAATATGTAATTAATTTAAATTACATGGAGATAAACTGATCATCAATATCCCCCTTTTTGGTGATGACAAAACTTAACAATAAGCATAGATGATTTGAGATGAGATGAATCTAAACGAAATTGCTGAAATATGAGAGATATATTTCAGAAGTACTAGATTTCTCCCCCTTTTTGTCATTAGCAAAAAGATACCACAAGGTGATAAAGACAGAGAGAAAAGATAGTGAGAAAACAAGAGAGATAGATTTAGTTGCCCTGAGGAGATACATTAATGTAGAAAGTAGGAGACAAGAGAGAGGTGTTCCGACGAATAATTGGCAAGGCCTGTCATTCCTGCTCCTCAAAATAAGCCTAAAAAGCCCCAGAAGATATGGAGTAAGATGGTCCATGTTAGGTAACATCCTTGAATATGAGCTAAGCCCGCTGAGTACGCAGAATTGCCATATTCATCGGTGCCAAGTGAAAGTTTGTAGGTACTAAATGAACCAAAGCTAACGAACCGAAGAAAGATTGATCTTGATATGATAGTATAACTTATGCTGCAGAAGATCTTTCTTCAAGTCAAACAGCTTGTACCGCTCGACCCACTGAAGATAAGGGTCATTAACTAAATTGATAGAATTCAGGTCCAAGAAGGCTTCGGCTATGAGAGTAGGCTTGCCGGCCTTCAACATGGAGCTGTTCAAGGCTTCCAATTGAAGAGCTGACTGGTTGTAGTGCTTTTCCCAATCCGTGGGAGAAAGCCTTTCACATTCTGATAGCAGAGGAGCAAGGACTTCAGAGGAAATATGGCCTAGGTGAAATTCTCCGAAGACAAACCTTTGGAAGGAGAGAAGTCGACCCTGTTGAGCTGATATACTTCCCATGACTCGAGCGAATCTCTCAAAAATGACAGGACCAACTGAGGAGTCCATGACCAAGGAGTGCATCTTAGGAAGAAACACAGAGTCTGGAATTTTCAGGGTGGCGAAATCCACTTTGAAAGAGCAGTTGACTGGATTTTCAGTTTTTAATGAAGCAACGGCTCCCTGGAACTGTCCCAACTGAACTTCAGGTAACTTGTGAAGATATCAATAATCATTGAATAATTTGAAGTACCTGATGAGCTTCACTTCCTTTTGAATAAAAGGTGCCCAGAGGGATTTATGATGAACGACAAACCACTCAGAGAGAGTGAGTGGAGAGTCCCTGGGTGGAAACCTATCTGACTTTGCAAGAAGATATTTCCTGTAGAGAGCCGAGTGCCCTTTAGCCCATTGATCTTCAGATTTGCATTCAGCCATTTTGAAGATTTTGGATTGATCAACTTGAGAAGTGGTTGTAGGGAAGGACAACATTGAGGTGATCGTTGAGATTTAGAAAAGGAACACCAAAAATGGTGGCAGAATACATTTTTGGAGATATTCTCGATAGAGTTGGTTTCCTTCAATTTTCAATAGTGAGGGAAAACCAAAGAGGGAAATTTAGGTTCGGTGGGGAGAGCAAGAGTAGTGGAGAGTTTCCTCTTTTTAGAGACAGGACCAGAAGAGTTAGTCCTGTGGACATGAGAGGCAACTTCAAGAACTGAACGGATGGTGGTGATTTCCAACTCATCCTCAAATTTTTCTAGAATGGACTTTCGAGTTGAGCACCTTCAGGAATAAAGGTGACAAGGAAGGAGGAGTAGGAGGATGGAAATGATTGATGGGTAGAAGAAGGTGTGATGGATGGTCCATCTAAAGAAGGACCAGAGGAAGATGAGGCTCCAGCTGATGATGAGGCTAGAGGGTCTTCAGGAACAGGAGGAGGTGGTGGAATGGATGTAATGGATGTAGAGGTGGCAGAAGAAGGAAAGGATTAAGATTGAAAAGGAGTTGGGAAGAGATGGTGCGAGGTATAGGTTGTTTGAAGGTGATGGGTGCTGGAGGTGCTGTGGATGAAGAAGGTGGTGAAGGAGGGGCTGGTGTTGCAAGAGATGAAGACTCAGGGGCTTCGGGAGCAGCTGCAGGCTCTTCTACTCTTGGATTCACACCCTCGGAGATCATTGGCCCTGGTGGCTCAACCACAACCTCAGATGGCCCTGCTGGCCCAGACTTCACGGCTTCAGCAACAGGTGCTTCCTTCTCAATAGCTTGTTGCTCAGCTGGTTCTACTACAATTGGCCCTGATGGCCCTGCATTTTCTTCTGCTGGCCTTGGCCCTGAACTACTCACTGGTTCAGCAGGAGAGTGAGCTGGAGGGGCAGAGGTGGATTGCACCCTGGAAGAGATAAGCTTCTTGACACTATCAAACTCACCTTTCATCCATCTGCATAATTGCTTGAACATTTTAAAATCATCTCTCAAGTTATGTACCTCAGTGGACAAGGCTCCAATCTCGTTTGCTACTGAGGTCTGGCTGATAAGGATAGACTGAATATCAGACTGCAGAGATGAGAGAGACTTGCCTTGCTCATTCAGCCTTTTAATAATGGGCTTCAACTGAATCTTTAGCTGCTTCTCCTTGGGCTTCCTATGAGCTACTCTTTTTCTTTTGTTATGTGCCCTTGCAATGGGCTCCTCAAATTCAACATGCTCTTCATTATTCATAGGGACACTTTCAGTGTGCTCCCCCTGAGGAGCTGTCTCCTCATCAATAGATTGCTCCCCCTCAATAGGAGCATCTTCCACTGTTACATTTTCATGAGCAACTACTTGCTCCCCCTGACTGGGAGCTTCCTCCATCACCTTTTCTGCAGTGTGGCCTGATACCACAGCTTCTGTTACTTGATCATCACTAATTATTGGCTCCCCTAGAGTGCTTTGGATGGAGCCCAGTACATCCCTGAATACTGAGGCTATTCGGGAAGAAGGAGGAACGACTTCTGAACATTGCCCAACGGGCTCAATTTGCTCAGGCAAGAGATCCTCAATTCTGCTGACTGCTGCATTGACCTGAACATCTGCTGCTGCCGCTTCTGGTTCCTCCGGAACTGATGGAATCTGTTCCTGCTGTTCTGGAATACTTGGTACTTCTACTCTAGCTTCCTCTGCTGGTACTACTACTGGTGCTGCTGCTGTTGATTCCTCTTGAATCATTGAGACTACTGCTGCTACAGCTGCTTCTCCTACTTCTTCCTGGACTTCTTGGGCTTCGCTAATGATGGCCTCACCCTCAGACACTGAGGTCTTAGTCCATAAGCTGTTTACAACTGAAAAACTGCTCTTCCTTAAATTTCTGCTGCAGATTGACTACTACCATCTTCTCTACTACTGCTCTAGACAAGTTAATGCCAAAATGTTGAAAGATCTTGGTGTGAGCAGATGAGAATAAGGCATGTTTATCTCCTGGTTCTGAATGGCCCAACAACATGTCCGAATCTGCTTTGGTGCAGGTTGAGAAGGTAGCACTCCTCGGAACCTAGATTGACAAACAAAAAGTGCAGTAAGCAGTTGAACGCATTCATCTGGTTAATATCTGTCACGCCCCGACGCGGAATATCAGAGCGCGAAGGCAGTTGCAAGAAAAGGTATAGAGCGAGTACTAGACATCAAACCATTGCACATTGAATAATACTAAAGCAAATCTTCTCATTAATAACTTTTCAAATGTCTAGTTACAACACTAATATCAGAGCCATTCTATAGGGCCCAATTACATTGCAATAGAAGGAAATAACTGACTACAACTCTAAGATAACATAATGACTCGAGGGTACTCTTGGCTTTACTCTTGGTCATTCCCTTCCTCCTGAGTGTATGTGTCATCCTCGGTCTCACCTGAGAACACAACATCAAATAACGTAGGGTGAGCGATAACGCCTAGTAGGACTTAAATCTCAGGCTCAAACAGGTTTTAAATAATTAACACATTTAATGGCAGAGTATCTAAAGATAGCAGGTACAAGAGAGTCAAAATATAGCAAGAGATAGCACAACAGGTAACAAGATAGCACAATAGCACGAGATCGAGTATAGTTTCCAAAAATAGCATAAGCATCGAGTATAGCACGAATAGCAGGATGGCCATAGCACAACTAGCACAAGTATGGTAATAGCACGACGAGTATAGCACTTGTTTGTCATTCTAGACATCGAGAGAGTATAGCACGTTTTGTGTTTTGATTGTCATATAGATAGTCGAGATAGATAGCACTTGAGTGTAATGCCAAACACTCTGATCATTTAACTCCCATGGACACTAGCACTTTTGGGGGCACATCCCAGGACCAGATCGGGCCCTTTATATATTGCCAGGCATTGGTATATGTTATCTTTAGACAATCAGTCAATGGCCAATATAGAGTACCAAGAAGTAGATGAGAGCACTAGATGAATAGACGAGATAGTAGAGTGAATGTGAATAGACGAGCGAGTAAGTACAGATGAGAGCTAGTGGACATTGCACGTAATGCGACGAGTAACAGGCGATAGTAACAGTTGCACAACACCCGCACGTCGTATTGGCAGTTAGGTGGAACTCACGATCTTCCCGCTGGCCATGTTATGCACAATCCAGAGGTCCGACGTGATTCAAGGTAAGAGCGAACTTCTAATAGTAGCCGTTTGGACCATATCGATCCCTAAAGTTGTAATGGTGTTAGGGTACAACCGGCTCATCGACCATGCGGGAATCCATGATCAGAGGAGTCTTACGGAGGCCTTGTGCCTTGAAGGTTCACTAGTCCGGCGAAAGGAATATCCGACGGAGAGTTCACCACACAGCCAAGTAAAGTGTGTATGTAAAAATAGGTACTCGACATTCTAGAGGAATTCTAGAACAGTGGGTGTCGTATCGTATAATCAACACCGCAAGAAACGAATACAAGTCCTTAAAATAGGGCAATTTATATACTTTATTGCAATAAATTTCCAGATACATTATGAGATATTTTGTGCCAGATTTCAGCCATATATAGATGGTTCATGTGTGTGCATGTGTAGAGAAATCATAGCTAGAAATAAGTCGTGAATATGTATTTTTAATCATTCAATGTAGCTCCATTTTTAAACACAGTTTTTACTGGGGGTATAACTGTAAAAAGGCATAAATTATTTAGAAAGCGAGAAAAATAATTTTTATGGGTTTCATCAAAATCCCGTGAAGGCGACATAGGGTTGAAAGGATGGCGATAGGGGTAGGGTAGTAGCGACAGGGCCTGCAAAGGTTCGCAACAAGGCTATCTGCTCAGGCGGCCAGAATGCGACGGGTGTCCTGTCGCGTTCAGAATGTGACAAGAAAGGCGTCGCGACGCGCTTGAAAGGCGACATGTCGGGCCGTCGCGTTCTCAGGTCCGTGGCCTGAGTCTGACAGAGCTCTGATCTGTCTTGGATTGCAGTCCAGAACTTGCCTTTTTGACATAGGGTAGTTCAGAAAATCATAACTATTGGTATACACTATGAAAAATCATGAAACCATTTTAAATTAATCTAGACATGCAAGGGTACTTCTAATAATTATGAATTTGAAAGAAATCATGGTATCGACATAGTTCTAACAAAGTTGAACAAGAAGCAACCTGATTCCAGGTGCAGCAAAGATAAATGATTTAATTCAGGCAACATACTTGATAAAAATTAGGGCTTTTAGGGGCAAAAGATCCCTAACAACAAGTGTATCTACAGAAAAATTTTCGTAGCATGGGAACAAGTGTACATGGAGATCTGATTTAAACATGATGACTCGAGGTTATCATGTTATGCAGAACTTCAAAAATCAAGAATAAAAGATTGGCTCGATGAAAAAATATGAAACAAGAGGGCTTTTGTTCCTGGTGATTGAACTACCTATAGATGATTTGATTTGGTTTTGCTTGTGAGAATGCCTACTTTTGACTCGATTTGTCATCTAGGGCTTAGAACTCCAAGAACGAAGGAAGAAGCTTGATGGATCTTCCTCTCCTCGATTTCTCCTCCTCCTCCTCCCTCTCTTCTCACATCCAGAACCCCTTTGCACGAGCTAGGTCGGCCATGAGGATTTAAGAGGTGTATTTATATAAACACAAGTTCCTATTCCTACTACTACTCAAATTCCTCTTAATTATGAGTTCCTAACTCCACCTTCCTCTCTCTTGCTTGCTTTCCAATCTCTAATTGGGTTGGGATAGTATCTAAATTCGTGCTAGAACTATATGGGTAGGTTTAGGAATCAATTCCAACTCTAATTGCCACTTTTATTGCTTTAATAACCCCTTTCAATTATGATATCATTATAGGGTGTTTGGATGCACGTTTTTAACAATTTTTTCTCTTATTTAAAAAGAAAGAGGTGAGACATCTTAACCTGTTTGGTTGCCAATTTTTTTTTTTAAAGTAAAATTTTATCCTATGTAAATCTCTCTCTCAAATAAAACTTGATGACCTGTTTTTTTTTTAAATTACACACGTCTCACTCGCCCTCCCCCCCCGGCCCGGCGCTGCTCCCCCTCCCCCGCCCCAGCCCCCCACCGGCGGCCCCCCCCCCAACCCTGCTCCCCCTCCCCAGCCCCTGCGCACCCCCCCCTCCCGGCCCCGACCCCCCAGCCCCGACGCCCCCCCCGCCCCGCTCCCCCTCCCCAGCCCCAGCCCCGGCGCCCCCCCCCCCCACCCAGGCCCTCCCCCGCCCCCCATCCCCAGCCCTGGCGGACCCCCCCTCCCGCCCCGACCCCCCCGCCCCGGCACCCACCCCCCTCCCGGCCCCGACCCCAGCCCCGCGGACCCCCCCTCCCGGCCCCGACCCCCCAGCCCCGACGCCCCCCCCCTCCCCCTCCCCAGCCCCGACCCCCAGCCCCGGTGCCGGCGCCCCCACCCCCCCCCCCCCCACCCAGGCCCTCCCCCGCCCCCCAGCCCTAGCCCCGCGGACCCCCCCCTCCCGCCCCGCCCCCCCAGCCCCGGCGCACCCCCCCCTCCCGGCCCTGACCCCAGCCCCGCGCACCCCCCCTCTCGACCCCGACCCGGCCCCAGCGCACCCCCCCTCCCGCCTCGACCCCGTCCCCGACCCCCCAGCCCCGGCGCCCGCCCCCCGCCCGTCTCCCCCCTCCCTCCCCCCCCCCCACCCAGGCCCTCCCCCGCCCCCCCACAGCCCAAGCCCCAGCCCCAGCCCCGGCGCCCCACCCACCCCCGTCGCCGCGCTGCTCCCCCGACCCTGGCCACAACCCCCAGCCCCGGCGCACTCCCCGCCCCCGCCCGGCAACCCCCAACCCCCCCCCCCCCCCCCCCACACCCTTCCCAAACATACTAACATAATTTTTTAAAAATTTGGATATTTTTTACCAAACGGAGGACACCATGTTGCTATAATTTTAAATTAAAAATTAAAAATGAATCTAACAAATTTTTTTAGATAGAAATAGTTTTTTTGAAAAAGTTGCTCCCAAACACCCCCATTAACTCCAATTTTAGGGTATTTACTTATTAATCCCCCTTGTAAATTCATATTTTGACCAATAAATTCTAGATGGTCCATTAATCAAAGCCTTTACTCTTTCCATTTATGGATTTTATTTAATGCTCTTTTCATTTAAATATCCTTTAGCTAGTTTTAATTCTTTATTTAAAATTTTTTTATTTTTCTTAAAAATTCAAGTTGCTACAATATCCAACTTCCCATCCTTCAGCTTGAACTCGGGACCAAACAATACCTAGCCCCTTTGCCTGGGTGTCAACAGTGTGTACCCCACTGTGACCGGTGGTGCAAACTCCAAATAAGGACTTCAAAAATCATAGGTGATTCTTATTGGGATTCCTTTGACAGACGAAGTCAAGGATCTATCCTCCTCAGTCCTCAAACAAACGAAGAAAGCCTTCACCAAATCTGGATAGCTTACCTCAGAGAAAGTTGCGATTTCTGTCCATTTCATCCTACCCATGGCTGCCACGATGCTGTGCATCCCATATTTCTCCAAATCTGTAATATCCACAACTTTATTTCCACAGAGCTTCGTCTTCACGGAGGTAAATCTTTTCTACTGCTCTGCTGACAGAACTCAATTCCGTAGCCCCCGACGCTCCCGAAAACACCAGAAGAGGCCATGAAGTTGAACGGGAAAGGTTTTCTGGAGGATTAGAAAGAGGATTGGAATAGAAACCCTCAAGAAATTTCTGGCGGAAGCAGTTGAAAGCTTGAAATCTCAGGGAGTCGATGCTGGAGTCGATAGGGTATCGCCTCAGGCAGGTAGAAGGAGATGAGGCGGATGTGAATCGTTGCCACACAGATTTCGGGATATAAATAAAAGAAAAGAGACTTTTCGAAAACGGAGGCGACATGATGGCAAAAAGACAAACTGACTAGTTCAAGACAATAACTCCTTTTAAAATTACAACCGTCAAGATATTTACACAAGCAGGCAACATTTGGAATTTTGCTTAATTCAAGGAGAAAAATAATTGATATTCTGAATATTAATATCTCAGTTTTTATCATATGATTCTTTCACAATTTACACATGCCTAATTCCCTTCTAAGAGAAGTAAATCTCTCTTCAGGTAAGGCTTTGTGAAGATATCTGCTAACTGATTATTAGTATCAATGAAAGAAATATCTATGTTACCATTAGCTACATGATCACGAATAAAATGATATCTAACCTCAATGTGCTTAGTCCTTGAATGCTGTACTGGATTCTTGGTTAGATTTATTGCACTGGTGTTGTCGCATAATAGGGGAATTGTCTTGATCTGGAGTCCATAATCCTCAAGTTGTTGCTTAATCCATAGGAGTTGTGTATAGCAACTTCCAGCAGCTAGTACTCAGCTTTTGCTGTAGATAATGCCACTGAATTTTGTTCTTTGAGGACCACGGGATCAAACATCCTGCAAGAAATTGACAACAGCCACTGGTGCTTTTTCTATCTATTTTCATCCAGCGTAGTCAACATCAGAGTAACCTACTAAGTTGATTTCACATGACTTTGGATACCATAAACCTAAATCATGGGTTTTAGCTAAATATCTAAAAATTCTTTTGACACTAATTAAATGAGATTCTTTAGGGTCTGCCTGATACCTTGCACACATGCATACACTAAACAGTATGTCAGGTCTACTGGCAGTTAAGTAAAGTAGTGAACCTATCATACCTCTGTAGATCTTTTGGTCTACTTTCTTACCATCCTTATCACTCTCCATTCTTGTTCATGTGCTCATAGGCGTTGACAGTGGCTTGCTATTTTTGAATCCAAATTTCTTTAGCAACTCCTTGGTGTACTTGGCTTGGCAGATGTGAGTTCCTTTCTTTCCTTGTTTGATTTGCAATCCAAGGAAGTAGTTGAGCTCCCCCATCATGCTCATCTCGAATTCTCCCTGCATGAGCTTTTCAAAATACTTGCAAAGGGATTCATCAGTAGAACCAAATATTATATCATCAACATATATTTGAACAAGCAAATATGTTTGACTTTAGACTTAACAAATAATGTACTATCTACTTGACCTCTAATGAACCATAGTTTAATAGAAATACACTTAAACGTTCATACCATGCTCTTGGTGCTTGTTTTAATCATATAATGCTTTGTGCAACTTAATACATGATTCGGAAAATCATTGTCTTCAAAACTTGGAGGTTGTTCTACATAAACTTCCTCCTTAATAAAACCATTTAAAAAGCTGATTTAACATCCATTAGAAATAATTTTAAGTCTAATGCAGATGCATAGGCAAGTATAATCTAATAGCCTCAAGTCTAGCTACAGGTGCATAGGTTTCATCAAAATCTATGCCTTCCTCTTGGGAATAGCCTTGAGCTACCAATCTGCCTTGTTTCTTATGATCACACCAGCTTCATCCAATTTATTTCTGAACACGTATTTGGTGCCAATCACTGGATGATCTAATGGTCTAGGAACAAGTTACCATACATGGTTTCTCTTGAACTGATTCAGTTCATCTTGCATGCCTAGAATCTAAGATTCATCAGCGAGAGCTTCATTGACTGTCTTAGGCTCTATTTGCAGACAAAAGCTAAATAATCGCATGGAATTACATTACCTCTTGTCCTTACCCCTACAGATGGATCACCAATGTGTTTTCTGGTGGGTGATCTTTCTTATATCTCCATTCCTTTGGAAGATTTTCATGTAATGTCCTTTTGTTGCAGGTCTTCCAGAGGTGGATCTTCCTTGTCCTCGATAGATGTATTCTTTAATTTCTTGGACAATTCTTCTGCATCATCATATCACTATCTTCTTCTTCTCTCAGGAAGGTTAGTTTCATAAAAATGATGTGTACTGATTGTTCAATTAATAAAGTATGCTTATTAAATACTTGTATCCTTTAGGTTTAGAAGCATACCCCATGAATATACCTTCATCTAATTTTGCATCTAACTTACCAATGTCTCTTTTGCCGTTGTTGTGGATGAAACATGGACATCCGAATGTCCTGAAATGACTGATCTTCGGCTTCTTTTCCTTGTACAGTTCATATGCTATTTTCTTCAAGATAGGCCTGATCATCACTCTGTTGATAATGTAACATGCCGTGTTGACTACTTCAGCCCAAAAATACCTTGGCAAATCATATCTGATAACATTGTCCTTGCCATATCCAACAGGTTCTGTTCTTCCTCTCAGCAACTCCATTTTGCTGTGGTGTCCTTGGTGCTGAGAAATTGTGTTCTATCCCTTGGTCATCACAGAACTTGGCAAATTTTTTCATTTTGGAATTCTCCTCCATGATCTGACTGGATCCCACAATGCTGAACTTTTTGTCTTTCTTTCTGTACCTTCTTGCTGAAGCTTACAAAACTGTCAAATGTATCATGTTTGTGCTCCAAGAAGGATACCCAAGTGAATCTGGAGTAATCGTCTACAATGAAAATCCAAAATTCTTTCCTCCAAGACTTGTGGTCCTCATTGGCCCAAATAAGTCCTATAAGGAGTTCTAAGGGTTTAGAGGTTGTTATCAGAGTTTTTCGACTTAAAGGATGGCATGGTGTGCGTTCCTTTTCACATGGTCCGCAAATACTATTTATTTTGTACTTACTTTGGGTAGGCCTTCCACCAAGCTTCTCTTGATCAATTTTCTCATGCCATTAAGACTACAATGATCTAGTCTTCGGTGCCACATTCTGTTGACTGCTCTTTATTTACTGCCAAACAAATGTCCTGATCTTTTAGTTCCTCTAGATAGAGCACGTATAGGTTCTTTTCTCTGTTGGCTTCAAAGATGATTGCACCATCCTTCACAATGCTGCACTTTGACTCTTGAAATCTGATTTGATGTCCTTTGTCGCACAGCTGGCTGATACTGATAAGGTTGTGCTTCAGTCCCTTGACGCATAGAACTTATTAATGACTGTCTTGCCTTTGCTGCCTACTGAACCACTGCCTATACAGTCCCTTTTCCATTTTTCCATAGGTGACTGTACCTTCTTCAGCTTTTAAATGGGAAAATAGCTTCTGTTCCTTGACATGTGCCTTGAGCAACTGCTGTCTAAATACCATTTGGATGCTCGAAGGTTTTCCCTGCATTAAAACATTAAGCTTTAGGTACCCAAGTTCTTTTGGGTCCTGGTTGGTTAGTGTCATCATTTTTCTTTTTGATTACCATATTTTATGTTTAGTAGGACATGATACTTTAATATGACCTAGCTTATTGCAATGACTACAACAAGACATCTTAGTTACTTTTTCAGTCGGTGTGTATTTAAAATTTGCTTTGTATGCTGTGTCTTATTCAGATACAAATTTAGGTGTAGGATATATTTTAGGATAAACTTTAGTTCTTCGTTATCGGGGGGTGTATAACCTAATCCATGTTTCTTTTTTACCTGACCGTCTAGCACCTTTCAATATTAATCTAGTTTTACCGTTTGTAAATTTTTCTAGAATGCTTGATAATTTTTCATTTTCTGTGTTTAACGTGTTGACTTCTTGTTTAAATTATTTACTGTTTCTTGATTTTCCAAATTTACTAATTGTTCATTTTTATTTTCAAGTCATCACACAGTAATTCATTTCTCCTTTTTAGTTCATTAATTTGTTTTTCCATTTGCTCATTTTCATTTTAAATCTGAATTAGTATTTTCTAGACATGCAATGTTTTTCTTGCTTGCTTTTAGTATTTTAGATTTACTTCTCTATATTTACAATATAGTTCATTGAAGGCTTCTTCTAAGTTATCTGAATCAGAATCATTACAAGAAGAAAAGGATGAGTCTAAAGTTACCTTGTCTTCTGTGTTGGCCATGAAAGCCAAGTTGGCTTCTTCTTTTTCTCTTAATTGCTTGAGCTTGACTCACTGTCTGAGTCACTGCTGTTGTCCCAAGCCACTGCCATACCTTTATTCTTGAATCTTCTTGGTTTTCTTGAACTTTCCTTCTTTCTATACTCAAGTTTCTTGAGCCTTGGACACTCTGCCTTGATATGTCCGGGCTTCCTACATTCATAGCAAATTGGCTCACCTTTCTTGATGTCCTTTGCTTCATTTTCTTGAAATCTTTGCCCTTTTTGAAGTAATGTCTTCCAGATTGATACTTTTTCTTCTTGGCTAAGATGCGTTGTAGTCTTCTTGATAACAAAGCTTCTTCATCTTCATTGTTTTCACTACTGTCTTCGTTCTCAGATTCTTCCTTAGAGCTATCTTCTGCTGCTTTGAGGGCATTCGCGTGCTTCTTTCTACTTGATGATTCTCCCAATCTTTCCATGTTTATCTCATGGGCCATGAGGGACCCAATGAGCTTTTCCAATGACATCCTTTTCAAGTCATTGGCTTCTTCTATAGCTGTTACCTTGGAGTCCAAGAAGATGGTAGAGATTAAGGATTTTCCTTACCATGTCTCCCATCTCATAGCTTTTTCCTAATCCTACTAACCCGTTGGTGATGTCTGTAAATCTGCTGAACATCTGTGTAATGGTTTCTCCTGACTACATCGGGAACCTCTCGTACTGTGTCACTAGAATGTCTATTCTGGTTTCCTTTACTTTGTCAGTACCTTCGTATGTGATTCTTAGCTTCTCCCACATCTCCATCGCTGATTTGCAGGCTGAAACTCGGTTAAATTCTTTCTTGCTAAGTGTCACAGCATAATACGCTCTTAGCTTTGCAGTTGAGAGAAATCTTCATTCTATCATCTTCTATCCATTTGTCCTTCTCGTTGGTGACTAGAAGGTCTCCTTCTTCTATAATTGACCAATTTGAAAGTCAAAACCTTGTAGGAAGTACTCCATTCTTGTTTTCCAATAGGTGCAATCTTCTCCATCGAACAGCGGTGGCCTATTGACTGGCTGACCTTTAGAGTGCCCTTGGGCTGCCATTTGATCTTTTCTCTTCAGATCATTGGATCTTCTTCTTTGTCGAAGAGACTAGCTCTGATACCACTTGTTGCCTAGCTAGCAAGCCGAGAGGGGGGGGGGGGGTGAATGGGATTCTTAAAATTATTAAGAGCCTAAAAACTGTTCACAAATAGTCACACAAAACACACTTCGATAGATGTCAGTGTTAGTAAAGATAAACAGCAACACACAAAGGCAATCACACTACACAAGGACTTATCCTGGTTCAGATCTCCTCTCCTTAGGAGTCCTACGTCCAGTCCCTGAGCAATATCTCAGGATTTCACTACCCAAGGGTACAGTACTCCTTATGGACCCTTACACACCCAGCCACAGCTGGTCTTCTCTTCACAACCTGAAGAGGAAT
>JACBKR010000633.1:0-66517 GCA_014218235.1 Colocasia esculenta
CTAACGCAATTACATAACAACATAATTATTGCCAACATATATAAACCTTACAACCCATACATATTAACATAATTATCATAATTAACATAACTCACTAACTAACCATAAACCAATCCATTAATTTTATATCATGCTTTACTAACATTAAACCAATTTAAACATAAGAAAACATCACCATATACCAAAGGCTAGGCCCATGCAGGACCGTCACTGCCCAACCACCACAATACACACTTCGGAAGGTGAAATGCGACGAACATAGATGTAGCCTCAAGAATCGCAACGGCCCGACACGTCGCCTTCATGCCAATCAATATACAAACTATAATCAGAACCCAAATCGTGACGGTTTGATACGTCGCCACAGTGCCAATCGATTACTGAACCACATGAACGCGATAGGACAACCTGACGCCTTCCAGTGAATCGATTACAGAAACTCATGCGCCTTCCAGCGAATCGATTACGGACTCATGAATGTGACGGGACCACCCAATGCCTTCAAGTCAATCGATTACCGAATCTCATAAATGCAACAGACCAAAGTGTCGCCTTCTAGTCAATCGATTCTAGCACAACAATCAGAAGTTATAAACACCACAGACTAATGCGTCACGTTCACAACAAAAAGCGATGGGTCAATCGGTCGCCTTTTTAGGCAGAACTGTCGGACCCCTCCTTCTCCTCGAAATCCATTCACAAAGCCAATTAAACTAAAATTTGAACTTCTAAAATGGAAGCCAAACCATAGCACAACACCATAGCGTGATTTGCTAAACATTAAATCATTTAATTAATACAGAACGAGGGGAAGTCTCCCTACCAACTTGAAGAACACGTAGAACGCGAAGAACACCACACCGCCGGTGTGTCCACGCTCCGGACACCCTCCTCACGTGGAAACTATGCCAAGCAACCCTCGAGTAGCCGAAAATCTTGGAAATCGCCGCACAACAGCTTCCCTCGTCCGGAAGGAGCTTCCTCTGTTCTGTCTGGCCTAAAAGTGCCATATTTAAACCGAAGTCAAAATCGCGATGTAGACAACCGTCCCCTTTTGTTAAACGCGACAGACCCTACTGTCACCAATCGAAACACATGTCAGAATGGCAGTTCAAAGAATGCGACGTAGGGAGCCGTCGCGTTCAAAACACGATGCTCTACTCCGTCGCCTTCTCACTCAGAAAATCTGTGGGTTATTTAGGTCTAGATTTCTGGCCCACAACACCCACACAAAGCGTCAAAACCACAACCAAGACTCAATGACCGCACATTGGCCAGGAGCACCATACCAGAACCACTAAACTCGGATCCGAACGGCCAGACGTTACATTACTATCACCTAAAAAGAAAGTCGTCCTTGACATTCGAGAAGAAACCACGACAGACCGAACTATCATCTAAAAAGAAATAATGTTACTCACAAACTAGAAATGATACATTTCCTCTGCACTTGCTTTTCAAATCATTCTACTTTAACTGCTCTATTATGCTCATTCTGCTTTCTTTCTCTTAAGTTCATTCCACAACTTTTCTGCCCTAAGTGATTTAATCTGCTCTTCTTTTTATCTTTGAACTTAAGCAATTCTATCTTGCAGTCGGCGCTTTATCTCCTTGGACTCAACTTGCTTCCACTTTTTCCTTACTGTGTTTGCAACATTTCTTTCTGAGCCGTTTTACTCACTTAAAACCTTTTACCATAAACTATTGTCTGTGACTGTTCTGCTATACTAAACTATCTTCTGATCCATTATCTTTTGGTGTTGACGTATCACTGTTATTCCATCATCTAGTTATTATTACTAGTGTAATTCTGCCTTAACTTCACTCATATTCTAAATTGTCAATTCTTCGAAGAAAATCAAAACACCATATCTGAATTCTTTGCATTTTCATATCAATCTGCTTATGCTGCTTTAAACTCATATCTTCTCAAGAACACCTTACCTTTTTAATTAACTCGTGGGATGAATTCCATGCTTCCGCTGCTCCACTTGATACATCAAAACTTGTCGAAAACATTTTACTAATGTTGCTCTAATTATTACCTTTAATTCATTCCATTTCTATTACCAGTATGACTTTGGCTGAATTGAATCCTGATTTTATTCGTTTATCAAGACAATTTAAATAGGAACTTGAAACACTACTCAATCAAATTGCTACGACAGAAAATGCGTGGATCTCGAATTGCTCTCTTTAATACTCAATTATATGTGGCTATTATGCTTGAATCTGCCATAAATGCTAAATCATACTATACTATTTCATACATCTCTTACTTGAATACGATTCTGTAACGACCCGAGAACCCGACCCTCGGCCCACGCCGAGGACTAATTTCGCGGTCGCCGCCCACGGACCAGGGGGGCCCGGAAGGGCTATAACACGCATCTAACAGGATATGTAATGGAGGTAAACGTCAACTGCTAGCTAGAAGCGTACAAGCGGAAACAGGAAGTAAAGCGGGAGACCGCTGCATACCGCTCTAAGTACAGTCCCAACGCACGCACACTAGTACAAGTAAGGAAAAAGGGGAGAGACAAGTCCCTTAGGGGCATACCCCGAGGGTGACGTACACTGAGAGGGGGAACCACTGCTAGCTACGGGGACCAAGACTACCGCCCCGTCTCCTCCGCCCGACGCGCGCCCTGCCGCTGTTGAGAAGACTCACCTGGAAAACAGAGGGATGAGCTTCACAACAGAAGCTCAGTAGGGACTACCAATCTCCTACTGGCTCTAAACAGGCAGAGGAACATATACATATTATAAAGGAAAGAGCAGTTTTATCTTCTACCTACAAAAGGAAGTGCGGAAGCAAAGCTAAAGCTAACACGGTACGGAAAGTACTCTCGGTCGGAAACTCCGTACGACTGCTCGTCGTGACCACCACACGGTAGTAAACACAGACGGAGGGAACTCCGCCTGGACAAGAACACTAGCTACGGAAAAACACCATAGTCAAACGGTCAGGTGCGTCCACAGACGTCTTATCCTCGACCTAGGTCCTGGCCCTCGCATCTCGTCAGAGCGAGGTAGGACACAAGTACAACAACAGTAACGCCGTAGTCTGGCCGGACTACGGTCCCACGCCTGACCTCTCCAAACGGTTCGGGGCCGTAGGGAGCGAGGCAGTGAGAAGAAGGACTGGCTGGCCTGCGCCGGGTAGAACTCCAAATGTCCTCGGCGTCCCAGACCAACCACGAGAGCTCTGCAAGCGACTCACACGCCACTGTCCTAACCACCGTTTTCCTCAGCTCCAGAGTCCGCCTAGGTGGCTGCCAACTCGAGCACACTCGTAGCCCGGAGTACTCCCTCAACAGGCTCCGAGGACGGGGGTCCCAGGTAACGGTAACAACCTCTCGCACGGGACAAGCCCAAAGTGCCGCGCACGGGCGAACGACTAGTGTGAGACCGTACTAGGGAACTAGCACAGGTGCCACGGGTACAGTAAAGCGGAAAACGGAAGCGGCGGAAGCACAACCTGCCTCTGGACTGAGAAGGCGACATAGGCCCTGTCGCCTTCAAGAAGGCGACATATGCCCTGTCGCTTTACCAGTCAGAAGGCGACACAGGGTGCGTCGCCTTACCAGACAGGTGGCGACACAGGGTGTGTCGCCTTCAAGCCAGTCGGGGGTTCCGGACATTCTTCTTCCGGGAACCTCCCCGAAACGGGAGAAAACACTACACACGGGGGAGGGGAGCATGCTTATCATGCTAGAAAGCCATTAAACATACAAACCACCCTCGAATACCCCAAGAACATGGATTCTACGCTCGGAGGAAACCTCACTCACACGAGCATGGAGTTCTCACACTCCCACCCCAAACCACAGGAAAACTACGTCACGAAGGGGAAGGGGAGCATGCTAGGGCGAGAAGATCGGGCGTCCCTACCTCCACGCGAAGAACGCACCCGTTGGGGCCTTCTCGTAGGTAGAAACGTCTCCTCCTCGCACCGCACGGCACGAACACGACCCCTGCACGAACGGAGCGACAACCTCCTCAGCACGGCCGCCTCAACAGGGGAGGCACCCCAAAAACGCCGGAACTCCGAGAGGGCGAGAGAGGGAGAGGGGGAAAGGAGAGGCGCGAGAGAGGGGAGAAGGGCTCGGGCGCCCGGGCTTTAAGCCGCGGTCCTGAGAAGGCGACACACCCGTGTCGCCATCCAGGAACCAGAAGGCGACAGTGGGTGTGTCGCCTTCAAGAAGGCGACATACCCCCGTCGCAAAACCACTGACAACGGTCAAATCTCGGAATTCGAAAAAGTGAAGGCGACAGCCATCTTGTCGCGTTCACCCGACACCGCCAGAGCCGTACTGACACAAAGGACGTCTGTCACGTCTGTCACTGCGTCTGGGGCGACGCAATGGGAAGGCGACACAGACCATGTCGCCTTCAGAAGGCGACATACCCCATGTCGCAATCCCAAACAGAACCAGACACCGACGCGGTCGGAACCACGTCGCGACAGTCGCCCTGCCGCGACCCAGAGGACGGGGCCAAGGGCCCAAGGGGGCCGGGGTGTTACAACCCTCCCTCCTTAAGACATTTCGTCCTCGAAATGAAAACAACTCGGTCTCAACCCGGAAGACGACAAAAAGGGGAGATCACCACATACCGATCAATCAAACAAGTAAGGAAACTGCTCCAGCATCTCATCCTCGCGCTCCCAGGTGGCCTCGCCACCGACGCGGTTCTGCCAAACGACCTTAACCAGCGGAATCTGCTTCCTGCGCAACTGCTGAACTCTGCGGTCGATCACTCTAACTGGGTACTCTGGCACTGACAAGTCTGGCGCTACCTCTAGCTGCGAGTAGTCCAACACGTGCGAAGGATCTGCAACGTACCTCCTGAGCTGCGAAACGTGGAAAACGCTGTGCACACCTGCTAGCTCTGCCGGAAGACTCAGCCTGTAAGCTACCTCGCCGACCCTCTCAGAAATGGGGAATGGCCCAATATATCTGGGACTGAGCTTTCCCTTTCTGCCAAACCTCATGACGCCCTTGGTCGGCGAGACCCGCAAGAAAACAAGGTCACCAACGCTGAACTGCAACGGTCTCCTGCGGATGTCTGCATAACTCTTCTGCCGACTCTGCGCTGCCCGAAGCCTCTGCCTGACCAAACTGACTGTCTCTGCACACTGCTGCACTAACTCTGGCCCCAAAAGCTGCCTCTCACCAACCTCGAACCAGTGAAGCGGAGTCCTGCACGGGCGACCATACAAAGCCTCGTATGGCGCCATTCCGATGCTCGAGTGATAACTGTTGTTATACGCGAACTCTACCATCGGAAGGTGAGACTCCCAAGTGCCGCTCCAGTCTAAACAGCACGCTCTCAGCATATCCTCCAGTGTCCGAATGGTCCGCTCTGACTGACCGTCTGTCTGAGGGTGGTACGCTGTGCTGAACCTCAACTCTGTACCCAGTGCTCTCTGAAGACTGCGCCAAAACCCTGACGTGAACCTCGGATCTCTGTCTGAAACGACTGAAACTGGGATCCCGTGCAACGAAACAACTCTGTCCACGTACAGCCTGGCTAACCTGTCCACTGACCACGACATCCTGATCGGAAGGAATGCGCTGCCTTGGTCAAACGATCCACATCACCCAAATACCATCATGCCTCTGCGGGGTACGGGGCAAACCAACCACAAAGTCCATGGTGATGTCGTCCCACTTCCACACAGGAATGGGCAACGGCTGCAACTCACCACCAGGACGCTGGTGCTCAGCCTTCACCTGTTGACAGGTAAGGCACCGAGCAACAAACTCTGCCACGCCCCTCTTCATCCCTGGCCACCAGAATGACCTCCTCAAACAATGGTACATCTTGGTGGAGCCGGGATGAACGACATACCTCGACCTGTGAGCCTCTGACAACACTGCCTCACGAACCTCCTCTGGAACGTACAAGCGGCCTCTGAATCTGACCTCGCTGTCTTCGCTGAGCTCAACGTCCGGCATCCGCAAAATGTCTGCTAACTCTGCATCTGCTCGCTGCGCCTGCAACACCTGCCTGAACAGTGATGGCCGAACTGACAAACTGGAAGCCACTGCACGGTCTCTGGTCCTCGACGGAACAAACACTCCCTGGGACAGCTCCTCGAACAACCTCCACTCTCTGACCATCAGCGAACTCAAGCGCACGCGCCTACTCAAAGCATCGGCTACAACGTTAGCCTTTCCTGGATGATAGGAAAGGGTTAGGTCATAGTCCTTCAAATACTCCATCCATCGGCGCTGCCTCAAGTTCAAATCCCTCTGGGTGAAGATGTACTGCAAACTCTGGTGATCGGTGAAGATCTGAAAAGCCTCGCCATACAGGTAGTGCCTCCACAACTTGAGAGCGTGCACCACTGCTGCCAGCTCCAAGTCGTGGGTGGGATAGTTCTCCTCATGCTTCTTGAGCTGCCGAGAAGCATAGGCAACGACCCCACCATGCTGCATCAGCACGGCACCCAAACTGTCCTCGACGCATCGGTGTAAACCACGAACCCACCGGTGCCCGACGGCAAGACCAACACTGGCGCCGAAGTCAACCTCGTCTTCAGCTCCAAGGAAACTCTGCTCACAGTCCTCTGACCAAACAAACCTGGTGTCCTGCCTCGTCAACCGAGTCAACGGTGCTGCAATCTTGGCGAAATCCTGAATGAACCTCCGGTAGTAACCTGCCAGACCCAGAAAACTGCGGACCTCTGCAACTGATGTGGGCTGCTCCCACGACAACACTGCCTCAACCTTGGCCGGATCCACCGCCACACCAGAACCCGAGATCACGTGCCCGAGGAAGTGCACCTCGCTCAGCCAAAATTCGCACTTGTCGAACTTGGCGTAAAGACGGTGACTCCGCAGGGTCTCTAGCACGATCCTCAGGTGCTCCTCGTGCTCCTCTTCAGAAGACGAGTAGACCAGAATATCATCAACAAAAACAACAACAAAGCGGTCTAGGTACTCACTGAACACCCTATGCATCAGATCCATGAATGCTGCAGGTGCGTTCGTCAGCCCAAACGGCATCACGACGAACTCAAAGTGACCGTACCTGGAACGGAAAGCCGTCAAACCAACATCTGACTCTCTGATCCGCAGCTGGTAGTAGCCGGATCTCAAGTCGATCTTCGAGAAAACTCGGGCCGATTGCAACTGATCAAACAAATCATCAATTCTCGGCAACGGGTACCTGTTCTTCACAGTGACCTGGTTCAACTGCCGATAATCGATACACAAACGAAGACTACCATCCTTCTTCCTCACGAACAAAACAGGCGCACCCCACGGCGAACGGCTCGGACGAATGAAGCCCAACTCAAGCAACTCTTGCAGCTGGCGCTTCAACTCACGCAGCTCCGCCGGGGCCATCCGGTAAGGTGCCTTAGACAAGGGCATCGTACCAGGCAAAAGCTCGATGGAGAACTCTACCTCTCGCTCAGGCGGCAACCAGGTAGATCCTCCGGAAACACATCAGAAAACTCAGAAACAACTGGCACATAAAAAACTGAAGGCCGCTAGGCTCCAAGGAACAAACCGAAGCAAGGTAAGCAACGCAGCCATCACGGATCAAACGACGAGCCTTACAGAAAGAAATGAACGGCCGACGGGTAGACCGGATACCTCGAAAGCAGAGAACAGGTGCTCCAGGTATCTCGAACCGAACGGTCTTCCTCTGACAATCAACCACGGCTGAGTGAGCCTCCAACCAGTCCATGCCCAGGATGACGTCGAAGTCGCAAAGCTGCAACGCGTACAACCTGGCCGGCAACTGGTGACCCTCAACCTCGACTGTCACACCCTCCAGGTAACCAAAGGAACGCATGTAGTCACCGGACGGGAGATCGACCAATACGTCACACTGCCTCTCGGGTGTGTGACAAGCAAGGGACTCGTAAAACTTCGGAAGCAAAACACAAGGAAGCACGGGATCAACCAAAACACGAGCAGCTCTGCCAAGGATAGGTAGAGTACCTATCACCAGGTTCGATGCCTCTGCCTGCTCCCGGGGTGAGCGCCATCACGCGACCACGACCACGTCCACGCTGCGGCGCCTGCTGGGGCTGCTGCTGCGGCGACTGCTGCTGAGGAAACTACTGCTGCTGCTGGTACGGCTGGTACTGCTGCGGCTGCGGGAACTGCTGGACCTGCTGCTGGTACTGCCCTCTCTGCTGCTGACGCGGTGCCTGCTGCTGGGGAGGGTACTGGTACTGAGGTGGCTGCTGCGCGTACTGTACTGGCTGCTGCTGCTGCGGAGCTTGCCCCCTAGGGCAATCCCTCCTAAAGTGGCCTGGCAAGCCACAAGTGTAGCACACTGGCTCCTGACTGCCCTGCTCAGCACCCTGCTGTACTGACTGCTCTGCAAACCTGGACTGACGTCTCTGCTGACGGCTCGTCCACCCCGCGAGTAGACAACTTCCTGAACTGCGAGCGAATTCCAGAGCTACCAGAACTGCCCGAGCCTGAGGAAGAGGAAGTCGCACTACCGCGGCTGCCTGCTGGACGCTGGTACGGCGAGGACCTGGAAGAGGCTCCTCCCTGCTTGCTGCTGCTGAGGCTGCCAAGCCTCCCTATCCAAGGCGGTGGCCTTCGCCACGGCCTCTCCCAAGGTGGTACACATGTGTGCCGTCACACCCCACCTCAGGTCTGGTCTCAGCCCTGCTATAAACCTCTCTGCACAAGCCTGGTCACTGCCTGCTACATGAGGCACATGCCTCAAAAACGGACAAACCTCTGGTGGTACTGAGAAACTGTGAGGTCGCCCTGCACCAACTCGTGGAACTGGTCCCGTCTCTCACGAGCGAGGTCGGGGAAGTACTCGCCGTGGAAGACCTCCAAAAACTGCTGCCAAGAGATCTGGTCCAACCGCTGCCCCTGGAAGTGAGTCTGCCTCTGAACTCTCCACCACTCATGGGCTGCTCCCTTGAGCTGGTATACTGCCAAACGAACCTGATCCTCCTCAGCGCAATCCATAGTCTCGAAGATGCGCTCCAACTCATGGGTCCAGCTCTCTGCCTTATCTGGATCATACTCACCGTGGAACATCGGTGGGCGAAGACGCAGGAACCTCTCAAGGAGAGCGGTCCTCGCCTCCGACACGCTGCCCTCCGCTGACCGGACCGGGTACTCCCAGTACCGACCGCTGCTGGCGGACTGGCTGTTCACCTCTGGCTCCACCTCCTGCTGCTCTGGTACGGCTGGGGGAGGTACTGGAAACTGACCACCTGCTGCTGCCGCCCGGGCTGCCACGCTCCCTGGTACATAGCTCTGAAGAACTGCTCGGCCATGGGAAACCAGTCTGCATACTGCTGAGGCTGAGGGTGGTACTCCTGCTGCTGCTGCCCACCTGCTGCCGCTGCCTCTGCTGCTGCTGCCTGTGCACCCTGAGGCTGTGCCACTGACTCCTCCACGGACACCTCCTCCTGAACCTGCCCCTGAGCGGGCATGTCGGACTCATCCTGCTGCTCAACCAGCTGCCTAGCCTGACTGCGCCTACGCGGAGCCATAACCTACACGGCAACACAACTGACAAAGGTTACAAATACCTCTCGGGCGGCTAGCAGTGTACTTGTACTATTGTTGGGACTTACTGTTGCAGTTTAGATCCACTACAAGTCCTGTCAGACCAAGCTCTGATACCAACTGTAACGACCCGAGAACCCGACCCTCGGCCCGCCGAGGACCCGATTTTCGCGGTCGCCGCCCACGGACCGGGGGACCGGAAGGGCTATAACACGTCTGACAGGATATGTAACGGAAGTAAACGTCAACTGCTGAGCTAGAAGCGTACAAGCGGAAACAGGAAAGTAAAGCGAGACCGCTGCGTACCGCTCTAAGTACAGTCCCAACGCACGCACACTAGTACAAGTAAGAAAAAGGGGAGAGACAAGTCCTTAGGGGCATACCCCGAGGGTGACGTACACTGAGAGGGGGAACCACTGCTAGCTACGGGGACCAAGACTACCGCCCCGTCTCCTCCGCCCGACGCGCGCCCTGCCGCTGCTGAGAAGACTCACCTGGAAAACAGAGGGATGAGCTTCACAACAGAAGCTCAGTAGGGACTACCAATCTCCTACTGGCTCTAAACAGGCAGAGGAACATATACAACTATTAATAAAGGAAAGACGCAGTTTATATCTTTCTACCTACAAAAGGAAGTGCGGAAGCGAAGCTAAAGCTAACACGGTACGGAAAGTACTCTCGGTCGGAAACTCCGTACGACTGCTCGTCGTGACCACCACACGGCTAGTAAAAACAGACAGAGGGAACTCCGCCTGGACAAGGAACACTAGCTACGGGAAAACACCACACTAGTCAGACGGTCAGGTGCGTCCACAGACGTCTTATCCTCGACCTAGGTCCTGGCCTCGCGTCTCGTCAGAGCGAGGTAGGACACAACACAACAACAGTAACCGCCGTAGTCTGGCCGGACTACGGTCCCACGCCTGACCTCTCCAAACGGTTCCGGGGCCGTAGGAGCGAGGCAGTGAGAAGAAGGACTGGCTGGCCTGCGCCGGGTAGAACTCCAAACTGTCCTCGGCGTCCCAGACCAACCACGAGAGCTCTGCAAGCGACTCACACGCCACTGTCCTAACCACCGTTTTCCCCTCAGCTCCAGAGTCCGCCTAGGTGGCTGCCAACTCGAGCACACTCGTAGCCGGAGTACTCCCTCAACAGGCTCCGAGGACGGGGGTCCCAGGCCCAGGTAACGGTAACAACCTCTCGCACGGGACAAGCCCTCAAGTGCCGCGCACGGGGCGAACGACTAGTGTGAGACCGTACTAGGGAACTAGCACAGGTGCCACGGGTACAGTAAAGCGGAAAACGGAAGCGGCGGAAGCACAACCTGCCTCTGGACTGAGAAGGCGACATAGGCCTGTCGCCTTCAAGAAGGCGACATATGCCCTGTCGCTTACCAGTCAGAAGGCGACCAGGGTGCGTCGCCTTACCAGACAGGTGGCGACACAGGGTGTGTCGCCTTCAAGCCAGTCGGGGGTTCCGGAGATTCTTCTTCCGGGAACCTCCCCGAAAGGGGGAAAAACTACACCACGGGGAGGGGAGCATGCTTATCATGCTAGAAAGCCATTAAACATACAAACCACCCTCGAATACCCCAAGAACATGGATTCTACGCTCGGAGGAAACCTCACTCACACGAGCATGGAGTTCTCACACTCCCAACCCGAACCACAAGAAAATACGTCACGAAGGGGAAGGGGAGCATGCTAGGGCGAGAAGATCGGGCGTCCCTACCTCCACGCGAAGAACGCACCCGTTGGGGCCTTTCGTAGGTAGAAAGTCTCCTCCTCGCACCGCACGGCACGAACACGACCCCTGCACGAACGGAGCGACAACCTCCTCAGCACGGCCGCCTCAACACGGGGGAGGCACCCCAAAAAGCCGAAACTCCGAGAGGGCGAGAGGGGAGAGGGGGAAAGGAGAGGCGCGAGAGAGGGGAGAAGGGCTCGGGCGCCCGGGCTTTAAGCCGCGGTCCTGAGAAGGCGACCCCCTGTCGCCATCCTTCAACCAGAAGGCGACAGTGGGTATGTCGTCTTCAAGAAGGCGACATACCCCCGTCGCAAAACCACTGACAACGGTCAAATCTCGGAATTCGAAAAAGTGAAGGCGACAGCCATCTTGTCGCGTTCACCCGACACCGCCAGAGCCGTACTGACACAAAGGACGTCTGTCACGTCTGTCAGACTGCGTCTGGGGCGACGCAATGGGAAGGCGACACAGACCATGTCGCCTTCCAGAAGGCGACATACCTCATGTCGCAATCCCAACAGAAACCAGACACCGACGCGGTCGGAACCACGTCGCGACAGTCGCGCCCTGCCGCGACCCAGAGGACGGGGCCAAGGGCCCAAGGGGGCCGGGTGTTGTTAGGGTGGTTACCCAATTCTGCTTTCTGGAACATCAAAATCGAATCCATAACTTTTCAAATAACCGTTCATTACTGCTGTGAGCACTGTCTTCTCTTATAATGGGAAAAATGCTGAAACAATTCATTAGACATACGCCTGCCAATAAATTGTCTAAAACTCTTTCAAGTTATTTGGTGACCGCCAAAATCTTTTCTACTCAACTGATTAAGCACCTGT
This sequence comes from Colocasia esculenta, assembly GCA_014218235.1. Taxonomy (NCBI): domain Eukaryota; kingdom Viridiplantae; phylum Streptophyta; class Magnoliopsida; order Alismatales; family Araceae; genus Colocasia; species Colocasia esculenta. Next base: position 12,092 of record JACBKR010000633.1, read on the forward strand.
CTATTGTTATCTGCAATTTACTAACTTCAGAAGGAAGAAAGTTGACAAATAGGTACAAAGTAATTATCTTTCTTTTATCCGTCATAATCTATCTGTTCTTTATTCCTTCCCATTACCTTTGCTCTTACATCAAAACTCTAAAAAATATCCTGACGAAAGAAACTTCTGCTCAACTGAATTACTTACTCTATCTACCATATAAAACTATTAGTGAACATATTTAAACCATCTAATTATAAACCACCTTCTGATATGCTATATTCATCCTTTCTTCTGATCAATAACGCTTAACTTTAAGTTTACTGTCAACTGCATCAAACACAATACCATCTCTGCGAGGTGCTTTCTTAATTATTCTTTATCTGATTAATCTCACTATACCATTCAAACTTTATAATTCATACTGTAACTTTTCTTAACATACAATTATCTTCACTAGAATACTGCCAAACCTGAAATCTAATACCCATTTCTTTAAATACAATGATCTATCCTTCCTGATTCCTCTGCTCCACACTGTTGTTTTACAATTTCAGTATATGCCTTTCCAATTACCTTACGATAACTGCTTCATTCTCAATCACTGAAAACACCACTTACAGCAGTATGCTCTTTAGTATCAATTCCACTCGAATTCTTTGTTAATATTAGCAAAACTCTTATCCTTTCAAACTTGTTTTTCTACTCTGTTCAACCTGACATTTCTTATCTGTTTCTCAACTGACTTACCCTTTCCTGTCTGATCCTTTCCACTGAGAATTCCCTATTCCAAATCCTTAAAATCATAATACTGCTTATCACCTTCCATCTTATCTGTTCTTACTTACATAGTTTAATCCTACTTTCAGCATTCCTGGCTTCAGTCTTTTCCTAACACATACTTTACTTTTCTTTGCCACATACTGCGCACAACTGCCCAACGTTACTAGCCATATCTTTAATACTGCAATCCCTAACAAATCTTTCTGCTGAATCATCACAAATTACCATTACCAATTAAATAACTTATCTTCGAAATCCTCATAAAACTTAACCCAACACTCAACTTCCTCTATTCTTTCTATAACAAACTACTCACATCTGCACACACTTTTACTGATCTTTATACCAAACTTCCTATCACTTACCACTTGTAACAATATTATTCTCAAACCTGCTACTATAAATTATTACATTCTTGATCAATTGTACGTCTTCTGAAACCAATTCTAATTATACAATCATCTCTATTTCTCAGAACACCAATCATCCTACTATCTAGCTACTTTCCAACATTTATTAATACAAATATCCCAAAAATCTCTACTACAATTCCTTCAATCTCGGTAGCTGAGAATCTTCAGACAACTATATCTTTCTGCAACAAACTAGCATACTAACATACCCATATAATTGCCACTACTAACCACATCAATTCTCAGCAAACCACTAACAATTGCCAACCTCACAAACACATGCACACAATTTACACGCTAAAAACTCACGTGGAAACCACACAAAACCATAGACTTACTACCAGCAGGGACATTAAACCATGTCTTAGGATATTGTAATTGTAATGTCTTTTCATATCCTAACTGGACTATGCTTTGATATCAACTGTAGCGATTTTGGATATTTATGCCCAATAAGGCTCCATATCTAGACCTGCCTTTCGCGAACAGACCAGAATCTCGGTAGGGATAGTTCGCACATGTGTCCAGTGGGAATATAAAAGACAACCACAAGAGTATAATATACAAGAAAGTACATGTATTCATACTCATTAACAACAAATTACACTATCCCAATACATTATTACATGTCCCAAAAGAAAATACAACTACCTAGGGCATACCTCGAGGGAGCAAAGCTCACAGTACAACAACTACAACTTAGCTGCTAGTGGTACAAGTCTATCACAACAACCGCTACATGACAAACACATTGCTAACACCTAAAAAGAACTGTAGGGGAGTGAGCCTCAAAAAGTCATAGGCTTAGTAGAGACCTCCCAAAAACAATCGAAAGCTGTAAAGGAAACCATGACCTCAACCACAAAGGTCTCACTGGTAACACACGCAATAGGACTACGACAAGCTTGCAATAAACATAACTAAACTGCATTTAAAATAAATACGCTAGCTAACACAGTTTTACTTAAAATAAAAGAAACAACAGGACTAGTACAGAAACACTAGTCTAACCTCAACAACTAAAACAACTAAGCCACGAGCCACATAGGCTAACCACCAACGAAAGGTAATGGGACTAATTGCAAGAAGCCAGTCCCTCACATCCCAAAGTAACACAACACATCGGAGGACTACCCACAAAAAGGGTAAAAACACGACAAGTGGAAGGTTACACAACATGACCTCTACGGACTACAACTCCACAACAACACCTAGAAAGACTGGCACACAGCGTGCCACAACAACCGACTATCCACGATGGGTATAGGTACCTAAGACCACAAGGTACCACAACTGAACCACAATCACAATTGCGCTACCAGCACACCTACAACGGTCGAATAGAAACCATAACCAGAGAGTTACCACTCACAACCACAATTACTGGGAAACTCGAGTCGGAAGGAACGACGCCACCAACGCGGGTAAAGACTACTGGTTCATGACACCAGTATCCAACCCGGATAACACCACACAAGAACCACCTCTCAGTCTCGTAGGCACGGATGGAAAGTCCAACTGTAGCTCCACCACAACACTGCGAAGGCCAAAGAACTGTGGAGACCAACCAACACCACTCTGTACCAACACATGCTGCAGATTCATGCCTGACACACCTCTACGGTTCGAGGCTCGCAGAGTGAGGTAAGTGGAAACATGGGACTAGTTTGGGACCAGTACGTCTACTGGTGTTCGTCCCCCAACTACGAGCGTGCTACAAGCGACCGAATAAAGAACATTCGCACACCACAAGTCGCTGCCCCACTGTCATCTTTACCTCAACCAGATGAGCTACTCAACAACAAACGAGTGAGGGAGTCCAGGAAGATGACACAGACCTTTATGGTACACACAGTATTGGGACAAATCTCGAGCACAACGTGCCTAGTTCACAAAGAATCTGAGGCACCCGACTAGAGAGGCATTCTGAAATAGGAGTCGGATCACCAAACTCAGCAAACACACAAGCCACGCCGAATACTTAACATACTCATAAAACTATAGTTACAAACTACGATATTCTATATCTACAATCTTCTTGTCATCGGTCATCATATGACCTCTAACGCAATTACATAACAACATACTATTGCCCACATAAACCTTACAACCTTGCATATTAACATAATTACCATATTAACATAACTCAACTAACCATAAACCAATCCATTAATCCTATATCATGCTTTACTAACATTAAACCAATTTAAACATCAGAAACATCACTATATACCTAAGTCTAGGCCATACAGAACTGTCACTACCCAACCACCACAATACACACTTCGGAAGGTGAACGCGACGGACAGATGTCGCCTCAGAATCGCGACAGCCCAACACGTCGTCTTCATGCCAATCGATATACAAACTATCAATCGGAGCCCAAATCGCGACGGTTCGATACGTCTCCACAACGCCAATCGATTACTGAACCACATGAACGTGATAGGACAACCCGACGCCTTCCAGCAAATTGATTACGGAAACTCATGAACGCGACGGGACCACCCAACGCCTTCAAGTCAATTGATTACCGAATCTCATAAATGTGATGGACCAAAGCATCACCTTCAAGTCAATCGATTCTAGCACAACAATCGGAAGTTATAAACATGACAGGCAATGTGTCGTGTTCACAACAAAAAGTGACGGGTCAATCGTTTGCTTTTTCAGGCAGAACTGCTAGACCCCTCCTTCTCCCCAGAATCCATTCACAAAGCCAATTAAACTAAAATTTGAACTTCTAAAATGAAAGGTAAATCATAGCACAACACCATATACACTACAAGAAATTGCGCCAATAGAGACCGAATTATTCAATCACTATTCGGTCTCAGATCTGAGACCGAATAGTGACTAAATGATATCGGTCACTAACTTTTAGATTTAGTGACCGAAAAAATTTCGGTCACTATTCGTCTCAGATCTGAGACCGAATAGTGAATGCAGAAACTTTGGTCAGTAACACTATCTCTTGAGGGCTTGAGAGTGATTTTGTGACTGAATATTTCGGTCACAAATTCAGTCTCAGATCTGAGACTGAATTGGGACCGATAGTCATTCGGTCACAAATTTTGTGCGGGTTTAGAGACTGAATAGCGATCGAAATATTTGTCGCTATCGTCTCTAAAGCCCTTTTTACCTCCACTGCTGTGGGTGCCTCTCTTGTCTTCTCTCTCCCTCTCTCTCTCTCGCCGAAGACGATCTCGTGCCACCGTCGCCGCCACGTGCTCCGTCGCCCTCTCCTCTTTTCTCCCTCTCTCTTGTTCGCCCCAACCGGAGGTCGCTTCCGTTGCCCTCGCCACCGGACAGCGCCACCGTCGTCCCCGCTGCGCCCAGTCCCCGCCATCGCCCCGGCTGCGCCGAGGATCCCCACCGTCGCACCCGCTGCACCTAGTCCCTTGCCGTCGCCCCTGCTGCTGCCAAGTAGTCGTCGTCATCGGACCCCGTCGCCATCGTCGCGTCGATAAGTTGTCTTTCCTCTCTCTCTGTGGGGGCCTCTCTCTCTCTGTCTCTGTTTGTGTGTGTTTGTATGCGTGAGATGGCAGAGGGGTGCTACCCTTTTTCTCTCTATCTTTGTGTCTTATGTGTTCTGTATGTGTGTGAGTGGTGTCTGTGTGCGGCAGGGCCGTCTCTCTGTGTATGGGTGGGGTGAGGGTAGCCGCTGTAGGAGGGGGGAGGGAGGTGGGGGCAGTGGGGTCGGGGTTTAGGGGCATTATCTAGGAGGCAGTGGGTGGCGTTTAGGGGGCATGGGGGTTTAGGGGGCAGTGGGGTCGGGGTTTAGGGGGCATGTGTGGGGGCATGGGGTGGGGTTTAGGGGGCAGTGGGGTGGGGGTTTTAGGGGTAGTGTGTGGGGGCACTGGGTGGGGGTTTTAGGGGGCAGTGGGGTGGGGGACATTGGGTAGGGGTTTAGGGGGCAGTGTGTGGGGGGCAGTAGGGTGGGGTTTAGGGGGCAGTGGGTAGGGGGCAGTGGGGTGGGGGGCAATGGGGTGGGGTTTGATTAAGGGGCAGTGGGGTGGGGGTGGATTGACAACAGACAGTGGATTACATAATACCCATATTACTATTTTTATAGATGCTTTTCTCCTCGCTTTCATTTTACTTCATTTTTTAGACACAATTTTAGGACCATTGTTATTTAAAAGTTAACTAATTGATTAAGCCCATAACCAAGCTAGAGATGGTTATCATTAGCAAGGCAAGAATTAAAAAATATGATCCATTGATGGGTAAAATGGCAATTAAATGATCAGGTGCAATGATACACGGTGGAACATGGCACACGGTGCAAATTGAAGCAAAATTAATCCTGATTAAAATTATAAAAAATTGCATGACTTGTTTGCCCACTGTATTATATTTTATAAATTATGGCCAATGTATGTTTATGTATGGCTATATGATGTGGTGAACTGGATTATAGCTGGATTGAGTAATTAGTCCTGGCCTCCTGGCAGTTCTGTCCTTAAATTGAATATCCCCAGGTTGTAAAAGTGATGTATATTTTGTTAGCTCATTTTAGAAATACATTTATGGGTTTATGATGGAATTGGTAACTTCTAATGCTCTTTTTTGTACTTTCCTCTGAAAAGAGGATGGTATAACAAGTCATTGATAATAAAAAAGAAAACTTAAGTGAGGATATACAAGTGTAGCATGTGTATGCCCAAAAAAATCTTCTGTGGAAAAAATAGGTTGCTTCCAAACTTATAGGGTAGATCACACATGTGAACTATCACCCATAACAGGCAGAGGCCATTTTGCACAATCACCCATGGAAACTATGATTACAATGTCGGATGTGATTTTGGTGACCATGGGCTGTGTGATGGTGCCCCCCACCACATCTCACCCCTACAACCACCGACTCACCGACCCCCACACAGCTGCTACCTGTCATGGCACAAGCCATGGATGCTCTACCAGCCCTATGCATCAGGTCCTAAAGATTGGAAATATCTTTTTTAAAATTAAAAATATTAAGTTAATGTGCACATTTCCTGTTGAGATCTGTTCTGCATATAGGCCACGTTGGACCAATACTCTTATTAGCCATAATAAATTGAAGCATGTTAGCAATGCAATCCCTTGTAGACAAAAAACTTTGTTCTACGTCCTCTCTTAAAAAAAGCGAAAAGCTATCTACCGGTTGCTTGGGTAAATAAGTGTGGGATTGGTCGATTGTCTGAGTCCCACACCCAAAAGGCAATTGAGGAGACAAGTTTAGCCCATCCCTCTTGCGAGCACATTCTAATTGACTCGAGTGGTTCAGGTAATAAAAATCTCCATTTGCACACTATGAGATTAAAGATTCAAATCTCATGAGAGTCAAGTTTAAAGGAGGATTTAATTGCAAGGATAAATAATGTAATAGGCTAATAGATATATGTATATCTTAAAACAAAAAACAAAAAGCATTCCAAGCGACTGCCAAGCAAGGCCAAATGAACTGGTGGCCTTAATATGAAAGTGTTAATTACATCAGCAAAGCATGTAATCAAGGTAAAATCAGAAGAAATATGTAGAAAGTAATAAGCATATTGTTGCACTAAAGTAGTTCTAAAAAATATGAAATAAAATAAAAAATAAAGTCGATTCCCCTCTTTTCCAGGTTCTGGAAATATAAAATAAAAAAGTAGAGGAGAAAATGAGGATAGGAGATGGGGATAAATTATCCCAGCAAAAATATGGGATGACTTATCCTCATCTTATATCTATGTTTTGTGATTATTCTCAAAATACTTAAACCATATTTGTCCCTATTTTTTTTTTGCACACCAAACATGGGATGGGGTTAGATTCCCTCTTATCCTTTATTTAACCCCATGCCAAGCAGGGCCTAAGGATTACTACTTCTTTCTCCATCTAATTGAAGAGGATCGTGCCATCATGGCAAATATATATGAAGAAGGTGGGTCAACGCGTGTTGCCTTCAAACATTTTATTGCTTGTCTTGTACAAATCTTCAAAAAAAGTAGTAAGTTGAACTACAGAAATATCATCCATCTCTTTTCCAATTTTTTCACTTTTTTTTCCTGGTAATTAGATAATTAACCCTATAAAGTGGGTTTTTGTTAGAAGACACAACCCCTAATATGAATGAATTAATGGCATGTAGGAAGAGGACACAACCCTGGTTCAAGGTCATTGTGAATTTTTAATGTGCAGGAAGTCACAATCCTCTCCCTCCCTAACTCCCTTGGAGCCATGGGATAGACGTTTAGAAGTGTGTTACACACCACTTATTAGCCATAGGATAGACGTTTGTAAAGAAGCCAAATACAAACACCAATGAGGTATACATCCCAATTTAGAAAAAAACAATTAGTTCAAATCTTCCTTCTAGACATTATTTTAGTTTACGTTTATTGTTCACTTTCAGTTTAATGATTAGTATTACATTTATTTTAATGTATTGTTTAGTATGTATTTGTTTATATGTAATATTTCTTGCAAGGTGTTGAACAACTTCAAAGGAAAAAAAAAGTGGGTGCACTGACCCTGTGTTTTTGAATTTCACCTACTTATACGACAACTAGTATTGCAGTACTTACTTTTTTTACTACGAATTTTGTTTTCTTGATTAGTATTGCAGTTCTACTTTAATGTAATCATTTACATGTATGTGTGAATTTGGTTTAATATTGCACTTGTTCACATGTAATATTTTGTTTTCATTTTTCTTCATATTTTTTAGTTTTTAAAGTTTTTATGAATGATCTATGCAGTAGCATTTGTCACTGCACATACCTCACGAGAGCATGTTAAGATGAACCTTCCGTTCAAGACTTGGGATTGATGTGCACGAGTCTTATTTTCAATGATAAGAACGTGTATATCTAACTCAAAGTCTTGAATTGTCCCGTTTTGGACAGTCTGTGAATGTTTGATCGCAGTTAGGTGGTCATTACTATGTGTTTGTATTATTGGTTGAAAATTTCGGGTGGTCTACTCCTCCCTCCTCTCTGATACCTTTATTGATTTAGAATATTTTATTAACCACTTATTAGTAAGTATTTAAGAAAATATCTTAATCAATAAATATTTTGGTATATCAGAGAGGTGTGGGGAGATGCTGCCGAAATTTTTAGCAAATTATACAAACACATAGTAAATGACCATCTGAGTGCGATCAAATATTCACAGATGGGTAAAAAGTGATAATCTAAATAATATATCCTTCCTATTCATTTCGGTTGCGTCGAAGGATGTGTGAGTTTGAATTTTAAAGTTATTTATCTGTTAATATTGGTTGGGTGCAGGAAAAAAATGGCTTCAGACCGTTCATGGATGTATTGTAGAATAGTTGATCATGTGGTGTCTGTGGATTTAGGGTTGGAGTTGAGACATTCATTCAGTTTGCATTGGGGAATCAAATGCAGCAGTAGACAACAAAGGTTGCATCCAATGTCCTTTTATGATTTGTAAAAATTTGAAGTGGAATTCACCATGGGAGGTTCAACGTCATTTATATAGAAAATGGTTTGTTGAAGGTTATATGATTGGACATGTCATGGTGAGGAGCTCTAGTCGCACGAGCCTAGTAATGTGGAAGCATAAGTACATACGGGATATGCTTGTAGATGCTGCTGGTCCCACATTCAATGTACATGAGGATCCTGTATATGCTAAAGATGTGCCGAACAAGGGAGCCGAATAATTTTATCAGTTACTTAAGGATGCTGATGAGCCATTATGGGATAGTTGTCAAAAACACACTCGGTTGTCAGCGGTTGTCACAGTTGCTGACTTGAAATCTGAATTTCATATAAGTGAGAATTGCTTTGATCGTCTCCTCCTCATCATCAAGAGCATGTTACCTCGAGATGAGAAGCTGCCTCCAAATTTTATCGTGCCAAGAAGATGGTCAATGATTAGGGCTTGGATATGTGAAAATAGATTCATGTCCTAATCATTGCATGCGTATGACAAAGAGGATGCAGATGATGTATCATGTTCAGTTTGCCATCATGATAGGTTTAAACCTAAAAGAGGGGCCAATTCTAGGGGAAAGGATATACCTTATGCGTCATTGCGATATTTCCCCCTTACACCCAGACTGCAGCGGATGTATATGTCTTCAAACATAGCTCGACATATGAGGTGGCACGTAGAAAGAGTACATTGGGATGAGAATATTATGACTCATCCTGCAGATGGCGAAGCTTGGACTCATTTCAACCATGCTCATCCTATCTTCTCAAGGGAGTCGCGTAATGTGAGGCTTGGTTTGTGCACTGATAGATCCAATCCATTTGGAGGTTCTGTGGCTTCCTACTCCAACTGGCAGTGTTCATGACACCATACAACCTTCCTCCGAGCATGTGCATGAAGCGAGAGAATTTGTTCCTGTCCTTATTGATTCCTGGTCCGAAAAGTCCTACAAAAAATATAGACATCTATCTCAGACCATTGATTGATGAATTGAAATTATTATGGACTGGGGGTCAATACTTATGATGCATCTAGAAAAAAAATTCACCATGAGGGCAGCATTGATGTGGACGATAAGTGATTTTTGCATATGGAATGCTATCTGGTTGGAGCACACATGGGGGGCTATCATGTCCTTACTGTATGGATAATACCAAGTCATTTGTACTTAAACATGGTGGGAAGTCCTCCTGGTTTGATTGCCATCGAAAGTTTTTAGCAGCTGGTCACCCTTTCAGAAGACAAAAAATGCATTCCTAAAGAACAGAATGGAACGAGATGAAGTTATATTTGAGAGGTTGTCTGGTCATCATATGGCAGCACGTGTAGAAACTTTGCCAGATATCACACAACTGATGGGCAGTACCCGACACCTTTCAGGTTTTGGGAAGGAGCACAACTGGGTGAAGAGAAGCATTTTTTGGGAGCTACCTTATTGGTCGACTCTTCTTGTGCGGCACAATCTAGACGTGATGCATATCGAGAAAAATGTCTTTGATAATGTGTTCAACACCGTTATGGACATAAAAGGTAAAACAAAGGACAACGGGAATGCACGTTTGGACTTGTCCATGCTTTGTAAACGTCCAGAGTTAGAACTTGTTGAAGTAAATGGGAAATCAATTAAACCAAAAGCAGTTATGTGCTTGGAGGAGGACAAGTAAAAGAAGTGTGTCAGTGGCTGAAACAATTGAGATTTCCTGACAGTTATGTGTCTAATATTGCTCGTTCTGTCAACGTCAGTGAGGGAAAAATATATGGCATGATGATTCATGATTGCCATGTGTTCATACAAAGTTGCTACCTATTGCATTTCGTGACATGTTGCCGAAGCCTCTATGGGGAGCATTGTCTGAGTTGAGTCGATTTTTCACGATTCTGTGTGCATCAGAACTCAGGCTTGAGGATGTGCAAACTATTGAACAGACTGTGGTCACCATCATATGCACGTTGGAGAAGATATTTCCGCCTGCATTCTTCGATTCGATGGAGCATTTACTCGTACATCTACCATATGAAGCTAAAGTCGGAGGGCCAGTACAATATAGATGGATGTATCCATTTGAGAGGTATATGCAAATATTAATTTTTTTCTTCTTAGAATTGCACCTTATATATGATACGTTTCGTATTTGTCTTGTACATTGTTCATGTAGGTGTATGCATGACCTCAAAATGAAAGTCCAAAATAAAGCAAAAGTGGAGGGTTCTATTGCTGAGGCATACATTATGGAGGAAATCTCAAACTTTTGTTTGATGTACTTTGAAGCAGACATACAAACTCGTCGTATTCAACCTCCACGTAATGATGATGGGGGGGAATCTGTGTGTTCAGATTGACTCTCCATATTTAATCATCCTAGACGTGCCTTCGGACGTTCTTCAACTCGCATGCTGGATGACAGAGAGTTATGCATGCCGCAGAGATATATATTCTTTTAAATTGTGCTGAGCTAGAGTGTTATGTTGAGTAAGTGCTAAACTCACAATTTATTGTGTATATAACTTCTTTGCCCTTATTCTAGCTATTGAAGGTGGTCTTTTATTCATATTGCAGACAATTTGATTCAGAAATAATTCAAAGAAATTCACATCTCACTGATTATGAGGTTGAAAAAGAATGAGAGAAGTCATTGGTCTTATGGCTAAGAAAACGCGTAAGTGTACATGCTCAAAGAGTATTCAAGATAAGTTATGTTCACTTTTTAACTAGTCTTCTCTATACGTAGGTTGAACAAGGTTTAATTACTGATGAAAGAGTTGATCAGATAGCCTATGGCCCATCGAAAACTGCACAGAACTATAATGGATTTATTGTGAATGGGTATAGATTTCATACAAAAGACTATGGGCAGAGTAAGTCTACCATGAACAGTGGCGTATGTGTTAAAGGAAGTACATACAATGAAAGTGAATATGACTATTATGGTATTGTAGAGGAGATCTTACAGTTGCAATATCTAGGACAAGACAATCATATATTCTTGTTCAAGTGTCATTGGTTTGATCCGAATTCCATTCGAAATGGCACAACGCATGGGATTGTCGAGCTTAAACATAAGTAGAAATTGAATACTTATGAGCCATTCATTTTAGCCACACAAGTCCAACAGGTGTACTATACAAGCTATCCATCATCTACGAACAAAGAACGAAATGATTGGTGGGCAGTTTGTAGAGTTAAGTCAAGACTATTCTCTGATTATGAATTGGACATGACTGATCAGACACCTAAGAGGTCAACAACCGAATTCTTTCAAGAAGACTTGGTTGAAAATGTAGAGATGACAGCTCTATTTGAGAAGACGAATCTGAAGCGCAATTTGCTTGTCTAAAGAAAATGAGGTCGAAGAAGTCGATCCACATGAGATAAAAAGGAGTAGTGGAAGGCGAACAGATATTGAACGTGAAGGTTCTGATGAGGAGGAGGAATATACCAGTGATGAATGTGAATGATGATGAAGATGGGGCTGAATTAGATATATCGTCATCATCTGAAGAGAAAATGGATATAATTTAAAAATAGGTAGAATTTTTTCACATCTGTTTAGTATATTTAAAGTTGCCCACTTTCAATATAAGTAATTGACTAATGAACATTATTTTCTTATGTTCCCTATGAAGATATGGTGCGTGGAGTACGATCGGGCTCCAATTCTAGGAGGAGTAGCCGTAGGAGGGGTTTGTTGGCGGCATCAGGTATGTATATTTTTTTAGTGTATTTTTCTTTGTGTATTATTTATACATATTATAATGCCATTTAAATTGTTACAGCTTCTGGTTCTTCGTGTGTCCCTCCCCTGTAGCAGCAGGTATGTATATTTAAAGTTGTACTTTCATTGTGTATTGATTTTTATGCCATAAAATTCTTACAGGTTCGGGTGAGTTTACACCTCCTCATCCTAGAGTACCAGGTATGTATATTTCAATTGCAACTATTTGTATAGTCATTATTTATATTCTTGTACATTGTATATTTGAAGTTGTATTTTTCTTTTGCATTATTTATACATATTATTTATGCCATTTAAATTGTTACAGCTGCTGGTCCTTTGTCTGTCCCTCCTCCTGTAGCAACAGGTATGTATATTTAAAGTTACACTTCATTGTGCATTGATTTTTAAGCCATAAAATTCTTACAGGTTCGGGTGAGTTTACACCTCCTCATCCTAGAGTACCAGGTATGTATATTTCAATTTGCAACTATTTGTATAGTCATTATTTATACATATTATTTATGCCATATATTCTTGTTACAGCTACTGGTCCTTCCTCTGTGTCTCCTCCTATAGCAGTAGGTATGTATATTTAAAGTTGTACTTTCATTGTGCATTGATTTTTATGCCATTAAAATATTACAGGCTCGGGTCCTACATCTTCTCCTCATATAGTAGTAGGTATTATATTTAAATTTGTAATATTTGTATAGTCATTATTTATATTCTTGTACATTACTTATGTCGTTGTGATTTTGTCCAGGTCTGGTGCCAGAGGATGCTGTTAGTCTATAGGAGGGGAGGCAGTTTTTATGACAGCACTGCGGGAGGTGTGGATAAATGGGTACGTAATAAAATTATATGTATCTTTTATTAAGGAGGTATATTTAGTTCATAATTCATACTAACAAGTTACATAATTACAGTGATAAAATAGAGCCCGTCCCAGCGTCTCAATTCATCACAAGAACAATTTAGGCACACTTTCCTGGGCCTATTCATAGATTCAATGATTTCCCAATGGAGGTCCAGGAGTCGTTGTATCAGATGTTCATGGTATGTAATTTCTTATTATAATTTATTTCTTTTCTTATTCCTACATTCAATTAACTAACTCTTATCTGTACAAAGCAATCATCAATTCACGCGTCGTTCGAACGAGGCGCGGTCTCGATTAGTATGGACGACGACCGCCCGATCAAATTTTAAGCATTTGTTGTATAATATGAGGAAAAATGCAGAGAAAATTTGTCAGAGTGCAGACCCGCTCTTTGGAGGGAGCGTGCACCGACATGGATGAGGAGAGACTACTGGGAAAGTTTGTGCAACATATGGGCCGCAGAGAGATGGCAACAAACCTCCACAACAATGAAAGTGAATCGGGCGGCCAATCCAGAGGCCAACTTGCATACAAGTGGGTTCGTCTCCTTGCGACCCATCAAGTCCAGATTAGTATTCAATATCCATTTGTGATATATTTTATTCATATAGGTACTCATTTATGTTGTCATTTTTATGTGAAATAGGAAAATGAGCTAAAACGGCCTCTGACATTTCAGGAGGTGTTTGATAAGACACATAAGAAAAAGGGAACGGATCAGTATATTAGCGATAGAGCCTGAGAGGTTGCAGTAAGTATTTACAATCTATTCACTATTTATTTTTTCTCATTATAGATTAATATTACATTGTCAATTTCATTTTCTGCAGGAGTTGTATAGCCAACAGATGACAGAGAAGTACGTCGGGGAGGAGGAGCATCCGCAGTTAGATCCTGAGGTATGGGTTGCGGCATCTGGTGCCCCAAAGAAAGGCCATGTGTATGGTTTTGGGCACAGTATGGACAAGAGCATGGTGTTATCTGGCGCTCGAGTTCAGCCTCACAGACTAGTGCATTAACCACAGCTGGTGCTCCAGGTACTTCTCCTAGTGAGATGAGGGGCTTCATTCGAGATGAGATCTCCGGTTTGGAGTCTCGTCTGGCCCAGACGATGGAGTCTCGTCTAGTCCACACGATACAAACACATGTGTCTGACGCTGTCCAGGCCCAGCTCTCCCAGGCCCTCTCCCAGGCTATCTCCTAGGCCCTCTCCCAGGTCAACATTCCTCCTCAGGCAGCACCATCGACAGCAGCACGGGCCCCTCATATGAGTAAATTGATTTTATTTTAGATTTTCTATTTTAACAGTCAATTTTAGTTTTGTTTTCTCTTTAAAGGAAGAACTTAGCTAGGTTTGGGGGTCCAAAATTAAAATACTAATCCGATTGGCCTCTGGTTTCTTCCAGCACGGTCGAGGCTATGTTGTAACTTGTGAAAATTGACGGAGTTCAATTCGGACTACTGATTGAGCTCGACGCTCAAATTCACATTAAGCTAGTTAGTTTAGTTTAAAAATGAAGAACTTAGGTTTGAGGGTCCAAAATTAGAAATACTAATCTGATTGGCCTCCGGTTTTTTCCAGCATGGCCAGGGCGATGGTTGTGACTTGTGAAACTGACGGAGTTCAGTTCGGACTCCCGGTTTGAGCTTGACACTCAAATTCATTTTTAAGCAATTTAGTTTTGTTTTGTTTTTTGTTAAAAAGGAAGAACTTAGCTAGGTTTGGGGATCCAAAATTAGAAATACTCATCCGATTGGCCTCCGGTTCCTTTCAGCACAGTCGGGGCGATGAGTGTGACTTATGAAAACTGACGGAGTTCAATTCCGACTCCCGGTTTGAGCTCGACGCTCAAATTAACAATAAGCAAGTTAGTTTAGTTTTAAAATGAAGAACTTATGTTTGTGGGTCCAAAATTCAAAATACTAATCCGATTAGCCTCTGATTTTTTCCAGCACGGTCGGGGCGATGGTTGTGACTTGTGGAAACTGACAGAGTTCAATTCGGACTCCCGATTTGTGCTCGACACTCAAATTCATCTTAAGCAAGTTAGTTTAGTTTAAAAATGAAGAACTTAGGTTGAGGGTTCAAAATTAGAAATACTAATCCGATTGGCCTCCGTTTTTTTCCAATACGGCTAGGGCGATGGTTGTGACTTGTGGAAACTGACGGAGTTCAGTTCGGACTCCCGATTTGAGCTCAACGCTCAAATTCATTTTTAAGCAAGTTAGTTTTGTTTTGTTTTGTTTAAAAAGGAAGAACTTAGCTAGGTTTGGGGGTCCAAAATTAGAAATACTCAGCCGATTGGCCTATGGTTCCTTCTAGCACGGTCAGGGTGATGAGTGTGACTTGTGAAAACTGACGGAGTTCAATTCCGACTCCCGATTTGAGCTCGACGCTCAAATTCACATTAAACAAGTTAGTTTAGTATAAAATGAAGAACTTAGGTTCGAGGGTCTAAAATTAGAAATACTAATCCAATTGGCCTCGGTTTGTTCCAGCATGGTTGGGGTGATGGTTGTGACTTGTGGAAACTGACAGAGTTCAATTCGGACTCCGGTTTGAGCTCAACGCTCAAATTCATCTTAAGCAAGTTAGTTTAGTTTAAAAGTGAGTGAATAAAATCTAAAAATTTAAATAATTTAGTGCTTATAGTAGTATTTAATTTTAACTTATTATTGTTATATGTCTATTGTAGGTTCCTTCATCGGGTGGCGTGGGAGGAGACGAGCACGAGGATGAGCACGAGGACGAGGATTCATGATTTTCATTTCATTGTTATTATTGTTGTGGACATTTTTATTATTGTTGTGGACCTGTTATTATTGTTGTGTTGTGGACATTTTATTATTGTTGTGGACATTTTATTATTGTTGTGGACATTATTTTTATTTACACAGGTTATTTTGTTATATATATATATATATATATTAAAAAATAATTAAAATATAGAGACCGATTAGTGACCGAAATTATTCAGTCACTAAAATAGTGACTGATTTGTGACCATCAAACGTCGGTCGCTATCGGCGACCAACACTGTTCGGTCACTAATTAGTGACTGAATAGTGACCGAATAATTTGGTCACTGATAGCGACTGACGGAGTTCGGTCACTAATTCAGTCACTAAATTAGTGACTGCCATGGTGACTGATCTGTTCAGTCACTATTCGGTGACTATTTTCATGACCGAAATAGTGACTGAATTTTTCGGTCGCTGATAACGACTATCAGCGACCGAAGAATTTCGGTCACTAATCGGTCACTATCAGGGATTGATTAGTGACCGAAAGTTTTCGGTCATAGATTTGTGACAAAAAATTCTTCACCGACAATTTCGGTCTCTATTCGGTGACTATTCGGTCTCTGAACCATTTAGTGACCAAAATTGTCGGTCTCTAAATGCGATTTTTCTTGTAGTGATAGCATGATTTGCTAAACTTTAAATCATTTAATTAATACGAATGAGGCGAAGTCTCCGTACCAACTTGAAGAACATGTAGAACGCGAAGAACACCACACTGCCAGTGTGTGCACGCTTTGGACACCTCCTCACGTGGAAACCATGCCAAGCAACCCTCCAGTAGCCAAAAATCTCATAAATCGCCGCACAATAGCTTCCCTCAGCCTAACGGAGCTTCCTCTGTTCTGTCTGGCCCGAAATTGCCATATTAAAACTGAAGTCAAAATCACGACGTAGACTATCGTTGCCTTTAAAACATGTTAAACACGACAGACCCCACCGTTGCCAATCGAAACCACACGTCAGAATGGCAGTTCGAAGAACGCGACGTTGGTAGCCGTCACGTTCCAAACGCGACGCTCTACTCTGTCACCTTCTCACCCAGAACATCTGTGGGTTATTTGGGTCTGAATTTCTGGCCCACGACACCCACACAAAAGTGTCAAAACCACAACCAAGGCTCAATGACCACACATTGGCCAAGAGCACCATACCAGAACCACTAAACTCGGATCCGAACGACCACGATGTTACACAAGTTGATTGATGACAATTAGTGTTCTTGTTAACACTCCAAAGATCTGAGAAAGGCAACATTGAGTATACATATAGCAGCTCAAAGGTCTGAGTAGTTATCAAGGACATTCCACGTGAGCTTCATGAGGGTTGCTGCATTGACAGCTTTAACGCTGTAATGTCCATTCCCCCATGCATCACCATGTGCTATTTGATGTTATGCCAATTAACAAAGTGGATAATTTTCCTTACCAAGTTTCCCCTTCCACCAAAAAAGACCTCTAAATAGCCTGTTAAACGGTGGTTCTGGGAAGAAGGATGTGGACATGATGTGAGAAGCAATCACATTAATCACAACTTTGATAAGATCTTTCCCCCCAACTGTAGTAGTGTATAGACTTTCAAATACTTAATTTGCTATTCACTTTGTGTTCTAGAAATCTCAATTGTGCCATCTTCCCTCTACTAGACCAAAAGGGGTGCAAGGTAAAAGATAGGGAGAATTACTAATTAGTTTTTACTTTTGGGGGATTTATTTTTAGGTCCCTGACTTACATACTTATAGTCATAGAGATAAGTATGCAACTACATAATTTTCTAAAAGAGCTAGAGACCTAGAAATAAGTCTCTAAAAGTAGAGACTAATCGATAATTCTCCCTAAAAGATATTCTGATTGGGAAGTTGAGTGCCAGTCTTCCTCACAATGTGATCCCTAAAAAATTTTGTGATATTCAGGCTGAAAACAAAACCAAATTTTGCCTTCTTTTCTATTTTTTTCTCTTCAGTCACACCAAAAAAGGAAAATATCATTAGCAAACAATAAAAGAGTGACAAATAGGGCAGTAAGTTTGATTTTCACACATTTTATTTAGGTCTCAGGCTGCATATGGCCTTCTACAAAGATTCATCTAGGCTATCCCATCTCTATATTTTGTATCCTCAAGTTGTCCCAACAATTCTTGAGGCATCTTTCCTTTAGTACGTTATCAAAGTGAGTCTGAGGGATAAAGATAAGATAATATATATTTATAGAGGACATAAGCTTTCTGTAAAGCAGAGGATGGATTTGTTGCCACAGGTGACGCTGAAAGTGTGTCATCATCTATTCTAACCATATGATTCAATATTTAGAGAGGAAAAATCTTGGCCCTCTGGCCCAAACCATAAGATCCAAATGCCGAACTTGGCCTAACAAGTGACAACCTAGTAATTAAACCACGACTTACCTAATGAGAGTCTAGATGATAAGCAATGCCCAAGAAATGCAACAGAGCCCCATATTGCCGCCCATGACGAAGGCCCTCCTAACAAGCTTGGCCTGAAGTCTGAGGGGATAGTTGAGGCAAGTAGACAGCTCCCGAAGTCTCAGCTTTGGAATGCACTAGGATATGAAGTTATTTTAGCTCATGGCTACTCTTCTATAATAGTGAGGCCTTGGACTGGAGATCACACCTCCCCTTTATAACCTCAGGGGCTCAAAGCCAAAGGGAACTCTAACTTGATAGGAGAGGCTGAGATGGCAAGTAATTAGCTCGGCTATCAAAGGTGATCAAAGCATCCAAGACTCCTATTTGATTCTAAAGTTAGCAAGACCCCATTAAGCCAATGGAAGTAGAGCCATAAAGATGAAATGGATGATTGGCTCATGATTATCCATAATCAGGAGCCCTAAATCCCGTAATAAATGTCAGAATATTGGATAGTTACCTCTCTGTAAAATCTGCCTCCATCTTGACGTTATCGGTGCCGCATCTTACGGATCCATTCGGGGAAAGCTAATGCCCTTATAATATCAAGAAGACCTTTGGAAAATGTGTGAGACTCTAAGCACTCAAACTAGTGGAGAATGATTTTGAATCGACTCCTCCCTCCCTTTGTGCTCCTTGCTCACCTTACTGACTTAGGTATTAAAGAGTTTTTCCTTGAGATTTACCTCCCACGACCCCGATCCTGTGTTCTTCCTTGCAAATCCCTTGGAGAGTTTGAGTGTCATTAATCATCTCAAATTCCAAGGCCATCATACAGTCTACACGAAGATTCAAGATCTACCCTCTTCAATATCAAAATTGAAATTCACTCTACTAATTATTTTCTATTATCAAAATTTTAAAGTAAATGGGAATACACTTTAGTATAATCGATCAAAATGAATCTCTTCTCTTACACACATACACACATGTTGGACCATGAAGTATGGATAATGAAGTGCGGATGACTAAGACTGCATGCTACATGCGACTACAAGCATAAAAGTCCACTCAAAACTCTAACTATATGTACATTCATAGGTATAACAAGTCCAATAGGTGTTTTGGTTGCTCTCTTTTTCCCCCTATTTTCTTTCAAACTAAATAATAGGAACATGTAACCCACTTTATCCCATTTGGTGGTTGCTTCTCTAATTTTTGGGGAAGAATCTCACCCCATTGAAAACTCCTTCTAAATAAAAATAGCTCTCCACCTTTTTAAATTTGAGAACCCTAGACGATGGACTCCACAACCCCTCCTTCATCATTAGTCCCTAGCCTACGTTTTGTCCATATACTCCCTCCTTCCTTCCTGCTATCAGTGATAAACATGTGCTAATTCCTCTTCTTGCTCGCAACAGCGATGAAGACGAGAGAGGAAGGCTTGATGTCGAGGGAGGATGCCACCGAGGAGAAGCCCCATCGAGCAGGTGGCCCTGATAGTGCCAGCCACCAATGACCCTGTTGTCTGCGTGCTCACCTTCTGGGTGTGGGTCCTGGATGCCCTTTCCTGCATGCTGCTCTCCTTCATGAAACAGTTCTTCTGGTACTGCAAGGATCCCCTCTCCATCTCCTTCATCTCAGCATATGTGGCAGTGGTGCTGTTGGGCTGCCTCATGGCGTGGGCCCTCATTGGCCGCACCTTCCTCAAGGGGAGCCCTTGGTAGTTCACACTAACATGGAGCCCTTCAACGCAGTGGCGGAGCCACCATGAGGCAGTGGGGTCCTGTGACCCCACTAGATCGAAAAGTTTCTATTAGTGAGATAAAATTTCACCATTAGTGACCCCACTCGATAAAAAAAATACGTTTAAGATTGCACCCACTAAATAAAAATTTTAGATCCGCCAAGAACATGCACGTCCTCATCACCATCTGTGCCAACTCTGGCGCCGACAGCATCTACGCCATCCATATCATATGTCCACCATCAAGGTGTTCTACCAAAAGCACCTTCTCTTCCTCGTCTCCCTCGCCGTGGTCATCACAACATAGGTGGGTGTCGTCACCCTTGGTTTTTGGTCTCCTCGGAGAGATGTGGCTTAGCAGGTAGCATGGATTAATTTGTGTATGGTATTGAATGCATGTTCAGAGTGTTAAAAGAAATGTTTCTCATTTTCTGTCAACCGTTAGAATATGTTCTTGATGTGCAAACCAAGTAAAGAAAATTATCAGCCAAACATGTTTGCACAAATTTTAAAAATCATGACACTTGTGCTCAATAGGTAATATCAATTTAAAAAAAAAATAGTCAAAAACTGAAACAACATAGTTTTTTTAGGCAGAAATAGTTTTAAAAAAAAGTGTTCCCAAATACCTTATAATTTATTGACAGTACTACATAACTGCTTTAAAACAAACAGCCTGGTGTAGGTTAGGACAAATTGTGATGGATAAAAAGAGTCCAAGAATTGATCTCCATAGTACAGATATCTCATACCACACATTTATATGACATCATGCCATGTCACCCAAAATATCATGCACATCATCACACACAGGAAGTTCACAACTACAATCTTAATGAATGTTTCAGGCTTTCAGCAGGACAGAAACAATACACACTAACATACCTTATTTCTGGTCACCAGGAAAGACTATACATTGTATGAAGACGAGAAGAAGCCCAAATCAAGCTTTGATTAATCCCTTCACAGTTCACAGGCTCAGCTTCATCTGGTTCTTGACGTCCACGGCCACCACTCCCACATCCTCCGCCGCGCCCGCCGCCGCTGCCATAACAATCGCCACCGTCGTCGCAGCCTCCACAAGCACCGCCGGCGGTGCCTCTTCCATGGCACCAGCCATCGTGGTCGCCGTGCCAGCCTCCACTGCTTCCTCCGCCGTCGCCGTCGCCGCAGCATATGGTCCATAGCCAAATCTGCAGCATTTTCCACCAAAGTAGACGTTGTGGTCACCGCCACAGCCGTGGCCACCGCCACGGCCATGGCCCCCGCCACCGCCAGAGCCCCTGTCAGCCGTCGAACCCGCCGGGTGCCATCGCAGCAGCAGCAGGTTACTCCAACATGATGGTCTTCATGCCCGCTGCGCCACTTGCAGAATTTGCTTAGGATAGCCGGCGCAGGCGGAAGCCATCGTGGAGACGGCGGCGATCGTCACGTCGGTGTTGCAGAGAAAGAGCAGCCGCCGTCAGTTCACGGAAAGCTTCGACAGGCATCGATCTTGTACAAAGCGCTGATTTTTCTAGCCATGCTGTGCTCGTCCATCGGCGTACTCAGTTCATTGGGGCGATCTTTTTTTTTTTTTTTACCCAAAGAAAACCAATTTATTTTATTAATAAAACTGAAAGAAAAAGAAACATAGATAATAACCCAAAATAGGTAAAACCAGAGAAAAGATATCAAACGAAGATTTATAGGCAAGAGAACCGTCAGAAGTTAGCAGCAGAGGACTTAGATCGGTAGGTGACATGCGCGTGGAGCTTACGTGTTGAAGGAAATGTCTAGGAGGAAGCCACATTGGAACCTTTTTGCTACCTACAAAAATCGACGCAAAAAAGGTTTTAATTTCTTTCGGAAATGTTATACTCCTAATCTTTTCCCACATCATTTCCATGATTCTTTGTTATTGTCTAATTTAAGTTCAATATACTCAGAAGTTTGATTTTTGTTGATTTCATTATTAATTTATTATGGTCACTGCTTTATCGCATTGCCTAATAGTGATATCAATGTTAAGGTGCTATCTTCTTTCCCACAAGGTATCCATCTTTTATCTTTATTTGTTTAGTTTAATGTACACGGACAATATTTGGGTACTGTATCACACTTCTACTCCAAATTTTTCTTTATAAATAAAGTGACTAAAGCTTCAAAAGTTGTAGTTCATATGCGAATCTGATAATTAATTGGAGTCGACAACTCTCCAACTCTTCGCCCCATTAGGGAACCAGTTAAATTTGCAGACACTTGATGAACTATCTCCATTTAAGCGAAAAATGTGCAGCATTTATCAGGCTGACTACATTTTAAGGATTATAGCACATCAAGTGTCAACAAATTTTTTTTCCATAACTTTGTCGATTCAGCTCAATCAAAGAAATCTTTTTAGGTCTTTTACTTATATACTTTGTTTAATATTGGATTCATTGTTGTCATAAACAAAAAAAAGATATTCATTTATGCTTGTACTATTTATCCTTATTAAAGCTCACAAAGTTTTCAAAAATATTTATAATCAAAGCTTCCCTGAACATGACTTTAGATCTCAAATGCAATCTCAACGATAGCCACTAATCAGTGCAAGAAAAAGATCTTTCGATCTCAAAGAAAGATTGGCAAACAAAGAATAGTTGTGTGCATAAAAGTGAAAGCAGATTGATTGTTAGTGAAGTTTTGAGCTGAATCACTCTTTGACCTAAGTTTGGCTTATGAGCACCACTAGTTATTTGCTTGAGTGCGCATTTATCCTAGACACAAAGATGAGAACCATAATCTAAGATATATACGTGCCTTGCCCCCATGCCTATGGGGCGGGTATCTTTTCTCAAAACTTATAGCCATGGTTCGAAGTTTGTGGTCCCAAGCTTTTCTTAGTATATATTTGCCTATCTCATTAGATCATAGAAAAAACATTTAGTGTTTTACTGAGTATATTCGGCCATCCATTCACGTTGACACAAGTACATGTGGGCCGTGTCTAGGTGAAAAGTAGCGAAAGATAGCTATGAAGAAATCTAGAAAGGGGGGAGGGGGTGGAATAGATTTCTACCAGATTAAACCAAACACTTAATAGATTTTAAATCTATGGAAATTATAGAATTCTGAATTGTGCACAGATCCAAATTAAACTAAATTGATGTGTGAAATGAGAATTTAAAAGTTTACTAGATGATAGCAAACTGATTAACATATGTGCCTATCAATCATCTAGCGTAAGAGAATGCAAACCACAGTAACACAGAGATTTAAGGTGGTTCAGATTACACAACTGTGTATCCTACATCCACCATCTACACACACACAAAATTTATTTGTCTAACAAGTCTGAAAAGCACACACAAACACACACACGATCTGAGATAATCGAATCTCAGGTCAAAACACACACACGAGAAAATGAGCACAAGGATTGCTCAAATCTCACAGTACACACTGAATGATATGAAGTTTAAGCACAGAACCAGTTGAAATTGAAGAATAGTAGAGCAATAGAGTTGGTTCGATTTCCCCTTTTTCTCCTGGTTGCGAATTCCTTGGCTTCCACTTCAGATAGTTGATGCAATTCTTGAATTTTGGAATTGAACTTGACCTTGATCAACTCCTGCAACTGATCTTCAATTCTTTAGATCTGGAGCTTCAGCAGACTTCTGATGAATCTTTACTCTGGTCACTGAGATACTTCTTTTCCAGGAATTGTGTATTGAGGTGTGTTGTTCTAGTAGCACGAGGGTGATGAGTATTTATAGTTCCATTGTCCCACTTGGCACCTTTGGAGTGTATGAGCACAAAATTCCCACTCATATCAAACATCCCATAATTGACACGTGTTCAGGACATTTTAGAATTTGATCTGTCTTTCGAAGTGTGTCGACACAATGAACTTGTGTGTCGACACAGGTAGCCTGACTTACTATGACATCTTCAATGGAAATTAACCTGTGTCGACATATAATTTACTTGTGTCGACACACTTGACTCAAATATAATATCTGCTCATGGGGAAGCTTCATGTGTCGACACCCTAATAGATGTGTGTTGACACCACTGACTCCTTGCTTCAAAATCTACTTCCTAGAAGTAGAAGGTGTGTCGACACACTGAAGGGACTGGTCGACACCACTGGCTTTTCTTCATGGTTTGCTTCACGAGAAGTGCATGTTGTGTCGCCACCCCCTGACAGCCCTGTGTCGACACCACTGACTTCATGTCACTTTTTCTCTAAATTAAACATAAGATATAATGTTAGACATTACTTGAGAAAATTATTTAGAATTATATGGATCATACTTAAATATCATCAAAACAAGAGATCTACAATCTCTTCCTTTTTGATGATGACAACTATGATTCATTAAACATTTCAACATAATTGAACAAAGTATGTCAATCATTCATCCATTTCATTTTGCAAATGAGGAGTAAGCACAAGGCAACCTATGAACATATCATTCATTCAGAAATTGAGTACAAGAGTACAATATGGATAAAGTGCATGAATTGCATTAATGACTCTCATGCTCTTTCTCCCTTAACATAAGACTTTCCAAAAAAATTTACAATAGCTTCTCCCCCTTTGACATCATCAAAAAGATCACTGAGGTGAGGTGGGGGGGGGAGTTTTCATTCAATCCTGGTCACTTGCTCTGCCAAATCTTCTAAATTCTCTCTAATCAAAATGTGAACACTGTCAATCTGTTATTCAATGTAGCTTCCATTTTCTTAAGGTTTTCTGAAATATGAACTGTCATCTAATCAAGTTCATGTTGGCATTGGAGGTACAACAGTAGAGGAGGTAGCATATCTACTTTCTCCCATACTAGCTTCATCATGGAGCTTCCAAACACTATTGAAATCTACTTTTAGGTGTTCAATCTGCTGAGCAATCTGACCATTGTAATCCTTCATCTATTCCATATCATTGATCGACATTTGAAATTTGAGTTACTGTTTCTTGTCCATTGAGTTTTGCTTTCTGTGTGTCATTACGAATTCTAGTGGCAAATCATTAAGTCTTGACTGAAGGAAAGACATCTGAGTGGAGCATCACCAAGTTTCCCCCAATCAATTAAATCTCCTTGTGGCATGTCCTGCAAGTTCTTGCTGCTTCAGGAATTGATTGGTGATATACTTTCTAGCCTCTGTATTCTGAGCTCAAAGTTGTTTAATATTTCTCTCATAGAAGAATTCAAGTTGTCAAAATGAACTTGAAGAAAATTATACAGCTCTGGTGGTATTGCAGATCCACATGGGGAAGTTGAAGCTGTGCCTTGATGTTGAAAGAACGATGTGTGTACAACTAAATCTTGATTTGGCACACTGATAGCTAGAGAAAGGATTGTGGAGTTTCTTGAGGAATGGGCTGCTCAAGCAATTCTGAAGGTAAGTCCTACTCCAATGGTGACTGGTCCACCTATGGTTCCTCAATAGGAGTGCTGATCCACATGTGGTTCTGGCTCTTGTTGAAGAGGTGGAGATCATGACTTGCCTCTGGTGACTTGTACTCCTTGGATTTGGAATTTCATGTACCTCACAATATTGTTCAGATAGTACACATTGTATTGAGGAATTCTCTATACTTATCTTGAGAAAAGGAGACACATGCCTTCTCAAAAATAGCATTTAAGTGTGTAGCATAGAGAAGTGACCTCTTGAGTTCTTTCCTTGTTGTTTCGGACATGATCTGAAACATGATTTTTGTAAGATCAACTTCGATCTTTATCAACATGCAAAACAACAGAAATCTTTGAATGTCTATTAGTCTGTTCCTACCTCCACCTTGAGTGTGAGAATTGTAGTAACGTGTGATGCAATAACCTATGTAATGGTGGAAAGGTATTTGCATTAAGACTGGTGACATGAGTTTGCTTTGAATTCTGCTTGTCATGAGGTATCCAGTAAGAAAAGAATAGGCATCATGTAGATCAAATTTAAATGTGTAGAAGACTTCACTAGAGTTAGGAATGTCAAAGATTTGATGTGCTGATTCATGGGTGAGATGAATTTTCACACCTTTTACTTCTGATGTGAACCCGTCTGTTGTATCAACAAGATTTTTATAAAACTCTTGGACTAGTCTTGGAAAAAAAATTCTGTGCTCACTAATGAGCTTGAGTCATCCTTGAAATTCAAATAAAGGCAAAAGTTCTGAAAGGCATTTGACAAATCTTCATCACGGATATTGACTGACCTGTCTTCAGATCTAACGGTTTTCAGTCACTGTAGATCTTTGGATGCTATCTGATGAGACACAGATTCATCAGATGAAGAGGATTCGTATTGTTCTGTGTTAGGATTTGGGCTCTCGGTGCTTTCTTCTGAGAGGAACTGGTTTCCTCTGAAGAACTAGAATCCCTTAACCCAGTGCGTCTTGGATGCTGTGGTTGTGCAACTGACTTGCCCTTGCTCTGAGATGTAGCCTTGGCACGTTTTGGGGATGTATGAGAAGATATGGCATCACCTTTTCCTTTTGGTAGGATCGTGCCTGAATTTTGATCGTCTTTCCACTGGTTCATCTAGGATGACCACACCTTTTGCTGTTGCCGCTGCTTTCCTCCACGCCTAGGGACTTGCTTAGGAGCCATGGAGACTGGAGAATGAAGAAAGGAAGTGAGATGAAAAAAAACTAGAAGCCGTAGGTTGCTTTCCTTTTGAGACGAAGGAGAAGAGGGAATCTCAAACAAGGAAGTTTGAAGGTGTAGCGTCGACCTAGGTTGGATTATTAGAAATGGAATCGACATACATCATCCGACCTAATCTAGAAACGAAGTCAAGTGAGGTTCTGTCGACACATGATGAGAGTGTGTCGACCTGAGATTCAAGCTGTGCCGCCATAGGATAAGGGTGTGTCGACTTGTGAGAACAAGAATTCAAGAGTTTGTTGAAAGAGAAGAGTGATAATATTTAAATGATAAAGATGACTTTATTATCAAAATTTTAGGGATTTTTATATGTTAAAGAGATCACTTTCAAATTCTTTTCATCTTCCCTTTTTCAATTTAATGGCTTGAAAAAATTGTAAGTCAATATTTAACCATTAGAGATTTGAAAAACCTGAGGCAAATTTAATAGAATTAAAAGACTCTCTTCTGTATCAAACCATTCTTTTAGTCCTTAGCAATTGCAAAATAATTCCTCTATGATAAATTCTAACCAGTATCAAAGTTAAACATTCTAAAGGATCTAAGTTAGGCAAGGTGTTAACCAATTTTGTTTATTGTATTTTTTTTCTTATAGCAAGGGTAATAATGAGCAGTCAGATATAGTACCTCTTTTTCACACCAAGTATACATGCTTTCTACACACTAGATCCTGGTTACTTAAGAGTACTAATCAATCTCCTCAAGGGATTGATGTAAACTTTTTGACATGGGAATATACGTTTATCATATGCCAATATTCCTAGTTATTTAGTTAACATATAATTTGAACATTTTTTATTTAACCCCTTAGAAAAGAGATAGCAAGACACTTCATGACATACATTGCACATCACTTTTTGTGAAGGTTTGTAGTTTCTTAGTATTCAAGTCATTGCTCTGTCAAGAGAATAATAATGACCATTGGATACACTCTCAACCTTTCTCAAATTATCAAAGAGATGTTTAAGGACAATACTGATTTTGATATTTTTCAACCAAAGACATTAAATAACTCTTGAATTTCAGAGAATAAAAGAATGTGAACTTGAAGAATATTTTAAGGCTATTAAATATACACTCTTGGTTGATTTCAGAAGATTTAATGGTCAAGTTTTGAACAAAAAAAAAATCCAAACCACTAAATTTTTTTGGGTCTGATGTAAGAAGAATCAGCGAATTCTTTAACTCCCCATGAATTACTGACTTAGTCAAAATCCCTCAAATTAAAGATATTTCTTCTTGACATGAAAGGATATCAATTGAATATGGCTGCCAAGATTTTGAAAGATCATATGTCAATCAAAGAAGGGGTGTGTCGACACATGATCTTCTGTGTGTCAACACAAGGTGTTAAAAAAGGAGTCTCAGTCTCAAAGCAATGAACTGGTGTTGACACAACACCAAATGTGTGTCGACCTGATTCTGACAAAATCAACTAATCAGACCTTTTCAAAACACAACCACATTTCTTATCAAATTTGACCAATTGTGCTCTGTGTTCCATGAAAACTTCTGAATTGACACTTTTGCCTCCATTTCAAACCCAATCACTCCCCCAATATGTGCATTAATGAAATGAATACTATGCAGATATATACACAAGATTATGCACACATAAGGTTCATGAAGATGTACAAGCAATCACAGTTCAACAATTTATTCAAAAGAAGTTCAAGTTTTATTATTACATTTTGCAATGCCAATTTCTCTTCTTAGTGTAGTGAATCTATCTTTAGCCAGAGGTTTTGTGAAAATATCAACCATTATTTTATGTTGGTACAAATTTAATTCAATATTTTTGTTGGCAACTTCATCTCTTAGAAAATGATATCTTATTCATATGTTTAGTTTTTGAATGTTGAATTGGGTTATTAGAGAGATTGATGACACTTGGTTGTCACATAGGATAGGTTGCATCCAATATCAAGTTGTAATCAAACAACTAACTTTTGATCCATAACACTTGAGCTGCACAGCTCCCTGCAGCAACATATTCTGCTCTGTAGTGTAGAGAGCAACTGAGTGTTGCTTCTTGGATGCCCATGATACCATGCACCCTCCTAGGAGTGGAGAGAGCAACTGAGTGTTGCTTCTTAGATGCCCATTATACCATGCACCCTCCGAGGATTGACAAAATCCACTTGTGCTCTTCCTATCAATTTTACACCCAACGTAATTAGCGTCAGAGTAGGAATTATCAATGTTGCAACTAGCTGGATACCATAAACCCAAATCAAATGAGCCAGAAAGATATCTAAAGATCTCTTGACTGCACTAAGTGACTTTCTCTAGGACTAAATTGAAATCTAGCACAAGACAAACACTGAATTGTAGGTCTGATCTACTTGCAGTAAGATATAGGAGAGAGACAATCATACCTCTATATTGTTTTACATCTACCATTTTACCTTTCTCTTGTTTTCCCTTTTAATATTTGTGCCATTGTGTAGATGCTAGTTTGGCTTTGTTCAAACTGAAATCTCTTTAGTATTCCTTGACATATTTATCCTGATTGATGAAAAATCTATCTTCAAACTGTTTAATCTACAAGCCAAGAAAAACTTGCAACCTCTCCATAAGACTCATTTCAATTCACGGTGCATATGTTTAGAAAATTCTTCACATAGTGAATGATTAGTGGAACAAAAATTAGTCATTCACATATACTTGAACTACAATGATATGATTGGGAGACATTTTGTGAAAAGAATTTGATCCACTTTATCTCTAGAGTAGTTTTTTACTAATCAAGAAGTTGCTCAGTCTGTCATACCACGCTCTTGGTGCCTTCTTCAAACCATAAAGAGCTTTGTGCAATTGTATATACATGGTTAGGCTTATCAGGAATTTCAAAGCCTGGTGGCTGCTCAACAAAAACTTCCACTACAAGAAAAACGGGTTGGAGACCGATATAGCGACCGATAATTTTAGTCCTATTCGGTCACTATTTAGTGACCGAATTGTGACCGAAACTATTCGGTCGCTAAAAAAATATTATAATGACCAATTTTAGTTCAGTCACTATCAGTCACTATTTAGTGACCGAACAGTGACCGTTGAGCGTTCAGTGATTGTATTTCTCCATTTTCAGAAAATGGAGGAAACTTTTACGACCAAATATTTTCGGTCACTAAATTAGTGACCGATTAGTGACCGATTTATTTTAGTCACCGATTTCACCTATTCCTGGGTATGGAAGAATTTTGTGACCGATTATGTTCGGCCCTAATCGGTCAGTAATTGGTGACCGATTAGTGACTGAACCGGGTATGGAAGAAAATTTTGTGACCAATATGTTCGGTCACTAATCGGTCAGAATTGGTGACCGATTAGTGACCGAAAATATTTGGTCTCTATAGCCGAAGTTTTTAGAGACTGAATAGCGATCGATATTCTCCTCCTCTCTCTCTCTCTCTCCTCGTCTCCTCTCTCATCTCTCTCTCTCTCTCTCTCGTTCACCGCCGTGGTCGCCGGACTCCGCCGTCACCGCCATCAAAGCCTAGAGCCGTTGTCATCTTCTCCTCTGGTAAGCCCTCTCTCCTCTCTCTCTCTCTCTCTATATGCAGCGCCGACCGTGTGGGGGGGTGTTCCCGGTAGTGGGTGAGGGGGGCTTGGCAGGTGGGGGCACAGTGTAGGGGTGGGAGGGGGGATTGGCGTGTGGGGAGGGGGGGGGCTTGTGTAGGGAGGGGGGGGGGGGGGCTGCATAGGGAGGGGGTGGGAGGGCTGCCAGGGAGGGGGGCTTATGTAAGAGGGGGAGGGGCTGCATAGGCAGGGGAGGTGGGGGGCTGCGCAGGCAGGGGGTTGGGGGGCTGTGCAGTGGGGGGGGGCTGCGCAGCAGGGGGGTTGGGGGGGCTGCGCAGGAGGTGGGTGTTAGTACAGGGATGAACCTTTATTTTTATCATTATGCTCTCTTCATTTGTAGAAATGATGTTAGGTTGGACATATTTTTCTCATCATCCCATCACTATCCTGAGTGACTAAAAAAAGTTAAGAAAAAGAGCGCACAATCT
Source organism: Colocasia esculenta (assembly GCA_014218235.1). NCBI lineage: Eukaryota > Viridiplantae > Streptophyta > Magnoliopsida > Alismatales > Araceae > Colocasia > Colocasia esculenta. Next base: position 42,852 of record JACBKR010000633.1, read on the forward strand.
CCTTATATTCTTGTTGTGGTTTTTGAGATTTGTTATGTGCATTGCATTTTGGTAGCCTCACTGAATTTTATGTGGCATAAACCCCATTGTTAACGTTTTTACTTCCAATAATATCAAGTAAAATACTATCAATACATTGTCCCAGTTGACCATCCTAATTTTACTATCTTTTGGGGTGGCCATTGAGGGTATGCTTAAATATACTAGAATTAATTAGAAGATCAGAAATATATAATGGCAGTGTTAATTACATCAGCAAGCATGTATCAAGGTAAAATCAGAAAAAATATGTAGAAGTATAATAGCATATTATTGCACTAAAGTATTTCTGAAAAATATGAAATAAAAATAAAAATAAAGTCCCCCCCCTCTTTCCTAGGTTCTGAAACATGAAATTAAAAAATATAGGAGAAAATGTGGATAGGAATGGGATAAATTATCCCAGCAAAAATATGGATGCTTATCCTCAACTTATATCTATTTTTTGTGAATTTCTCAAAGTACTTAAACCATATTGTCCCTTTTTTTTTTTTTTGCACACTTTGGGATGGGGTTAGATTCACTCTTATCCTTTATTTAACCCCATGCCAAGCAGAGCCTAAGGATTACTACTTCTTTCTCCATCTAATGAAGAGGATCATGCCATCATGACAAATAATATAAGAAGGTGGTCAACGCGTGTTGCCTTCAAACATTCTATTGCTTTGTCTTGTACAATCTTCAAAACAAGTAGTAAGTTGAACTACAGAAATATCATCCATCTCCTTTCCCAAACTTTTTTCACTTTTTTTCCCCTGGTAATTAAATCTCCGAACCATCAGTATTGTGCATTGTATCCTCTGCCAATGTTAGCATAAAAGGGATAGTTTAGATTGGAAAGCGTCTATAGTTCTATTTCCAGATTTTATTTATAGCAAGTGGAAAGATTGTTTAAAGGCCAACTTGGCCGTGGGCTAGCTGGACTTGGGCGCCAAATTACTTTTGGCACATCTAATAATGTACATATACAACTAAACTATATAAAAATAGATATATTCTTTTCATGTGAAATACCATAATATAAATGAATATACTAAATACATAATATTTTACCTTTGAAAATTTCACTGGATCAATAAGTGACCTTACATTTGGATTTTAAGAAAATAAAAAGTCTATTTATTTCTACTTTATTGTGATATCTCCAATGTCATATTACACGTACGTAGCTAGGGAATTAGTTTAGAACAATCATAATTAAGGTGAAAATAATTATCGGTACTTTCAGTACTGTCATATTAAAAGTTGCAAGTATTAAGAATGTTATTTTCTTATCTCCTTTAGTTGGAAGGGCCCCGTTGTTTACATGGAAAATTTTCTGCCTTCTGACACAAAAAGAAAAGAAAGGAAGAAATTAGAAAACAGACAAGTCTAGTCGCCCCACTCATTGTAGAATTATCAAAGTTCAAGATAGATCCTCGGAGTTTCTAGTTTAAAGGAGTATTTGGTTTGGGGATTGGTTTTTTGGCATTTCAGAATTAAAGAATCTGGGGTATTTGAAAATTTTGGTACTTCAGATTTAAAAGACTTAGGGTATTGAAGGGCTGAACAAGGGTTCAGGAGAATTGGGGCCGGACAGCTTTGCCTTGGGGTTTTTTATGGGGATGTTAAGGATTTAATAGGGGTTTAACATGGGTTTAATGTGATTTTTGTTTACTTTTAGTTTAGTGATTAGTATTGCAGTTCTTACTTTAATGCAATTCATTTACATGTATGTGTGAATTTGCTTTAATATTGCACTTATTTATATGCATGATTTTGTTTTCATTTTTTTTCATATTTATGTGGTATTTAAATTGATCTATGCATGCATAGCAATTTCACTACACACACCTCACGAGAGCGTGTTAACCCTGTCAATGACCTTCCCATTCAAGACTTTAGGATTGATGTGCACGAGTCTTATTTTCAGTGATGAGAACGTGTACATCTAACCAAAGTCTTGAATTGTCTCATTTTGGACAGTCTGTGAATGTTTGATTGCAGTTAGGTGGTCAGTTACTATGTTTTATATTATTTGTTGAAAATTTCGGGTGCGTCTACTCACTCCTCTCTGATATACCTTTATTGATTTAGAATATTTTCTTAACCACTTATTAGTAAGGTTTAAGAAAATATCTTAATCAATAAATATTTTTGGTATATCGGAGAGGTGTGGGATATGCTGCCGAAATTTTCAGCAATTATACAATTACATAGTAAATGGCCATCCAGTGCAATCGAATATTCACAGATGATAAAAAGTGATAATCTAATTAATATATCCTTCCTATTCATTTTGGTTTCATCGAATGATGTGTGAAAATGGTGAGATTTAGTTTTTTTCTGAGTTTGAATTTTAAAGTTATTTGTCTGTTAATATTGGTTAGGCGCAGGAAAAAAAGGCTTCAGACCGTTCATGGATGTATCGTAGAATAGTTGATCATGTGGTGTATGTGGAGTTTAGGGTCGGAGTTGAGACTTTCATTTAGTTTGCATTGGGGAATCCAAATACAGCATTAGACTGCCAAGGTTGCATCCAATGTTCTTGTATGATTTGTAGAAATTGAAGTGGATTCACCATGGGAGGTTCAACGCCTGTAAGGCCCTTGATTTTCATCTTTGGGTGATTGCTTATGTATATATGTATATATGATGTATATTTGTATTGTGCACATTATTTATTTAATTACATTGCATGAATAAGTATTATTTAAGGTATGCATTGTAAATTACATGTAAGTTGTATGTTATATGTATATGTATAAGGTTTTCGGTACTTTAAGTTCTGTCTTGACGACCTGTTGGCGTCAACATGAGTTGGCGTCGATAATGAGTCAGCGGCCCCATCGATAGACGCCAACTCAGAATTGGTGGCCTGTGATGTTGACGTTAACTCCCAGATCTGTTGCATCTTCAGATCTGGAAAGCCCCCGAAATCTTCGCCCCTTGTTTTGGTAACCGTCCCAACGTAACCTAGACCCTAAACGCGTCCCTAATGCCCCAACTCTATAAAGAGACGGATTAGGGCTCGCTTAGCTCCTTTTGACTCTTTTGTCAAAAACCCTATTTTCTGTGCGAAACTTGATTTTGGAACCCTTTGATCCGGCGACTGGAGGCTTCATCTGGAATTCTACAATGACTGGAGAGGGCTCTAAACATCCGGGAACGACTTCCCCACACTGTTGTGCAGAGAAGATCAATACAGAACTCGGATCGAGGGAGTTTTGAGGACTCTTTGGCTCAGACCGTGGCTTCTCTGGCTTAAATCGTTGCTTGTGGATTTTCGAAGAGGCAAGTAACCCTTTCACATCACTCCTGCATACGTCTAGTAAGTCCTAGGGATTTTTCTGGATTTTTATTCGTGTCCAGGAACCCCAATTTCACCAGTTCTTGCGAGCAACTGTGTTTTGCACATACAGGAACTTAACGTTAGGATCCCTTGCCGTTAAGATCTTTAGTTGGTGGCACACTTTGTTGCCGTTAACCTGATAACCGGCCACCTGCATGCCGTTAAGTTCGCCAACACTGCAACAATGTGCATGTTTGACTTATATTATCTAATTTCCGGGATTTTTCGCATGAGGATATATGGTAATTTATATGATGTGTAAATATCTATGTTGGAGTATGTTGTGAGATTTTATGAATTTTGGTGGAATGCTTCAATTACTAGAATTTCTGAAATGTCTGGCTGACGGGTTTTTAATCTTGTAAAATTTCGTTTGCTCATCCGTGTGGAATCCAAGTGTCATAAAATTCTGTGCAATGTTTATGGGTTCAGTTTCATGCTTAGAAATTTGGGAAATTTCCGATATCTGTGTAAATTATTACATTTTTCTGAATGGTAAAATAGTAAGCATGTTTTATTAGTGTAGAATTCAGATAAATAGTGTAAAAATAGTAAATTTCCTAGAAATTGACATATGTTTAAGACTGTCAGAATACATGTGTAAATGAACTACGGGTTTGAATAATGAAACCATGCTAATTTGACTATTTTTACCTTGTACAATACCGCTGTTTAGAATTTTCATAATTAGTGGTATATTCAAAGAATGTGAAATTTGATATGCATGATGGTTAACCTGTGATAGGTTTTTGGTTAAATTTTGTACTGAAATGATGATTAGCTATATATGTCGATTTTATGCGAGACATTGATGAATTATGCATGTTATATGATTGGTATTAAAATTTGCTATTTTAGCATGATTAGACTTGTTTTGAATCTTTTAATACTAAGAACTAGTACCATGCTAGGTAATACTGAAGTATGTAAATGTGTGAGCATGAAATGGATGTGTTAAAAATTGTGCATTAAGTTTGTGTTAAAAATTTAGACAAATGTGTAAATGTGCCAATGGGTGACACTGCTACCTTAGAGGGCTGTGGAACTGTACTGGGGTAAAGTCCCCACGGGAAGTTTCATAGTGTGTGATGTCCCACGGGCATTGGATTAAATCCTGGAGCGACAAGTACCGCTGGTTAGGGTGGAGAGTGCTTCTCCCGGTTCTGCGCAGTAACTAAGGTCTATCATGTATTGCCTAGATGATAGATGTGTTGTGTGATTAGTGTGTGTCCTTCTATAGGTGGTTTGGGCTATGTGTCACGGATTTGATAAAATGTGAACTTGTGTTTATGTGAAAAGTGAATGTGTAAATTGTGTAAATGATCATGTGAGATTATGAATCAATGGAATAACATGTAAAATGACAACTCCTTATATGAACGTGATATTCTATATCAAACAGCAAGCTATTCATGTATATAGATGTGTTATCCATCTGAAAATGATCATAGAATCCATGATAGGACTGTCCTTTTGAAAAATGTGTAACTCATGTTTAAAATGGTTATAGTCTTAGAATATAAATGTGATTAAATGAGACTTAGTTTAGTATATTGAAGAATATGTCGAAAACATGTGATAGATTTTAAATCATTGTAAAATTATTATGAGTCAATTATCATGTGTGGCATGTGTAGAAATCATGTTTAGGTTTTCTGCAACTTTTATCAGTCCATGCTTATGTGATAACCGTGTGGCATGAGAATGTGAAAAGTCATGTGATGTATGTATGTTTAGTGTGGTTGGAGTACTTGTTGAGTTTTTTGACTCACTCTTACTTCGCGTACAGTGCAGATATTCTACTTCTTCCGAGGAGATCGTTAGGAGCGACTCGGAGCGGGAGTAGGAGACTTTTTCTTGGATTCGGCATTGTACTTTCTTTCTTTCATAGTATGTAATAAAAGATTCTGTGAAGTCTCATGTTGACAATATAATATTGTAATTTTCTCAGTTATGAGGTATTGCTTTTCCATTTCTATATAGACTGTGTATAAATGATGATGATGGAATAAAGTTTACTATCCGGTTATTTCATTTCCGCTGTCATATGTTATATATATTTGTGTATGTGTTCAGCCTATTGTACAATTGTTGGGTAAATGTCCCACTGTAGCGGCATTCATTATACCGTTGTGGGTTGGTGTAACTGTACCGGTATAAGGAGGGTCGTTACAACGCCATTTATATAGAAAAGGGTTTGTTGAAGGTTATATGAATTGGACATGTCATGGTGAGGAGCTCTGGTCACACGAGCCTAGTAATGTGGAAGACATAAGTACGTACGTGGATATGGTTGTAGATGCTGCTGGTCCCACATTCAATGTATATGAGGATCCTGTATACACTGAAGACATGCCAAACAAGGGAGTTGAAAGATTCTATCAGTTACTTAAGGATGTTGATGAGCGATTGTGGGATGGTTGTCAAAAACACACTCGGTTGTCAGTAACTTGAAATCTGAATTTCAAATAAGTGAGAATTGTTTTTATCGTCTCTCCTCATCATCAAAAGCATGTTACCTCGAGATGAGAAGCTGCCTCCAAATTTATTCGTGCAAGAAGATGGTCAATGATTTAGGACTTGGATATGTGAAAATAGATGCATGTCCTAATCATTGTATGTTGTATGACAAAGAGGATGCAGATAAGGTATCATGTCTTTTTGCCATCATGATAGGTTTAACCCTAAAAGAGGGGCCAATTCTAGGGGAAAGGATATACCTTGCGTCACTGCGATATTTTTCCCATACACCCAGACTGCAGTGGAGGTATATGTCTTCAAACACAGCTCGACAATGAGGAGGCAAGCAGAAAGAGTACGTCGGGACGAGGATATTTGATTCATCTCCTGCAGATGGCGAATCTTGGACTCATTTCAACCATGCCATCCTATCTTCTCAAGGGAGTCGCGTAATGTGAGGCTTGGTTTTGCGCTGACGGATTCAATCCATTTGGAGTTCAGTGGCTTGCTACTCTAGCTGGCTAGTGTTCGTGACACCATACACCTTCCTCCGAGCATGTGCATGAAGCGAGAGAATTTGTTCATGTCTTTATTGATTCTTGGTCCTAAAAGTCCTACAAAAAATAGACATCTATCTTAGACCATTGATTGATGAATTGAAATTATTATGGACTGTGGGAGTCAATACTTATGATGCATCTATAAAGTAAATTTCACCACAGAGGGCAGCATTGATGTCGACATAAGTGATTTTTCTGCATATGGAATGCTATCTGGTTGGAGCACACATGGGAGGCTAGCATGTCTTTACTGTATGGATAATACCAAATCATTTGTACTTAAACATGGTGGGAAGTCCTTCTAGTTTGATTGCCTCGACAGTTTGTAGCAGCTGATCACCCTTTCAGAAGACAAAAAGATGCATTCCTAAAGAACAGAATGGAAAGAGATGAAGTTATATTCGAGAGGTTTTCAATCATCCTATGGCAGCATGTGTAGAAAATTTTCCAGATATCACACAACTGATGTGCAGTACCCGACACCTTTCAGGTTTTGGGAAGGAGCACAACTAGGTGAAGATGAGCATTTTCTGGGAGCTACCTTATTGGTCCACTATTCTTGTGTGGCACAATCTCGACGTGATGCATACGAGAAAAATGTCTTTGATAATGTGTTCAACACCGTTATGGTATAAAAGGTAAAACAAAGGACAACGGGAATGCACGTTTGGACTGTCCCATTCTTTGTAAATGTCAAGAGTTAGAACTTGTTGAAGTAAATGAGAAATCAATTAAACCAAAAGCAGTTTATGTGCTTGGAAAAGGACAAGTAAAGGAAGTGTATCAGTGGCTAAAACAGTTGAGATTTCCTGATGGTATGTGTCTAATATTGCTCATTCTATCATGCCATAAGGGAAAAATATATGGAATGAAGAGTCATGACTGCCATGTGTTCATGCAAAGGTTCTACCTATTGCATTTCGTGACATGTTGTCGCGAAGCCTCTATAGGGAGCATGTCTGAGCTGAGTCGATTTTTCATGATTCTGTGTGCATCAGAACTTAGGCTTGAGGATGTGCAAACTATCGAACAGAATGTGGTCACCATCGTATGCAAGTTGGAGAAGATATTAGTGCCGCCATTCTTCGATTCGATGGAGCATAACTCGTACATCTACCATATGAAGCTAAAGTCGGAGGCCAATACAATATAGATGATGTATCCATTTGAGAGGTATAGGCAAATATTACTTTTTTTCTTCTTAGAATTGCACCTTGTGTATGAATGTTTCCCATTTGTCTATACATTGTTGATGTAGGTGTATGCATGACCTTAAAATGAAAGTCTGAAATAGAAAAAGTGAGGGTTCTATTGCTGAGGCATACATTATGGAGGAAATCTTAAACTTTTGTTCGATGTACTTTGAAGCAGACATACAAACTCGTTATACTCAACCTCCACGTAATGATGATGGGGGGAATCTGTGTGTTCAGATCGACTCTCCATATTTAATCATCCTGGACATGCCTTCGGACGTTCTTCAACTCGCATGCGGATGACAGAGAGCTATGCACCGCAGGAATATATATTCTTCTAAATTGTGCTGAGCTAGAGTGTTATGTTGAGTAAGTACTAAACTCACAATTTATTGTGTATATTACTTCTTTGCCCTTATTCTATCTATTAAAGGTGGTCTTCCATTCATATTGCAGACAATTTGATTCAGAAATAATTCAAAGAAATCCACATCTCACTAATTATGAGGTTGAAAAAGAACGAGAGAAGTCATTGGCCTTATGGCTAAGAAAATGCGTAAGTGTACATGCTCAAAGAGTACGAAAGATAAGTTATGTTCACTTTTTAACTAGTATTCTCTATATGTAGGTGAACAAGTTTTAATTACTGATGAAAGAGTTCGTCAGATAGCCTATGACCCATTGAAATTTGCACAGAACTATCATGGATTTATTGTGAATGGGTATAGATTTTATACAAAAGACTATGGGCATAGTAAGTCTACCATGAACAGTGGCGTATGTTAAAGGAAGTACATACAATGAAGTGAATATGACTACTATGGTATTGTAGATGAGATCTTATATTACAATAGCATACAGACAATCAATATATTCTTGTTTAAGTGTCATTAGTTTGATCTGAATTCCATTCGAATGACACAACGCATGGGATTGTCGAGCTTAAACATAAGTCGAAATTGAATACTTATGAGGCATTCATTTTAGCCACACAAGCCCAGCAGGTGTACTATACAAGCTATCCATCATCTACGAACAAAGAACAAAATGATTGGTGGGAAGTTTGAAGAGTTAAGTCAAGACAATATCTGATTATGATTGGACATGACTGATCAGACACCTGAAGAGGCACGCCGAATTCTTTCAAGAAGACTTGGTTGAAGATGTTGAGTTGACAGCTCATACTAGAGAAGACGAATCTGAAGCCCAATTTACTTGTCTAAAGGAAATGAGGCTGAAGAAGTCGATCCACATGAGATAAAGGAGTAGTGGAAGATGAACAAATATTGAATGTGAAGGTTTTGATGAGGAGGAGGATATACCAGTGATGAATGTGAAGATGATGATGAAGATGGGGCTGAATTAGAGATATCGTCATCATCTGAGGAGGAAATGGATATCATTTAAAATGGGTAGAATTTTATCACATCTGTTCAGTATATTTAAAGTTGCCCACTTTCAATATAAGCAATTGACAAATGAACATTAATTTTTTATGTTCCCTATAAAGATAGCGTGGAGCACGATCGGACTCCATTTCTGGGAGGAGCAGCCGTGGGAGGGGTTTGTTTGCGGCATCAGGTATGCATATTTTTCTTTGGTATTTTTCTTTGTGCATTATTTATACATTATTTTATGCCATTTAAATTGTTACAGCATCTAGTTCTTCCTCTATCCCTCCTCCTGTAGTAGCAGGTATGTATATTTAAAGTTGTACTTTCATTGTGCATTGATTCTTATGCACAAATATCCTTACAGGTTCATGTGAGTTTACACCTCCTCATCCTAGAGTACCAGATATGTATATTTAAATTTGTAAGTATTTAAATAGTTATTATTTATATTCTTATACATTGTATATTTTTCTTTGGTATTTTTCTTTGTGTATTTATACATATTATTTATGCCATTTAAATTGTTACAACTTTTGGTCCTTCCTCTGTGCCTCCTCCTGTAGCAGCAGTTATGTATATTTAAAGTTGTAATTTCATTGTACATTGATTCTTATGCCATTAAAATTCTTACAGGTTCGGGTGAGTTTACACCTCCTCCTCCTAGAGTACCAGGTATGTATATTTAAATTTGTAAGTATTTGTATAGTTATTATTTATATTTTTGTACACTGTATATTTAAAGTTGTATTTTTCTTTGTGCATTATTTATATATTATTTATGCCATTTAAATGTTACAACTGCTGGTCCTTCCTCTTTGCCTCCTTCTCTAGCAGTAGGTATGTATATTAAAGTTATACTTTCATTGTGCATTGATTCTTATCCCATTAAATGTTACAGGCTCGGGTGAGTGTACACCTTCTCCTCCTACAGTAGCAGATATGTAATTTTAAATTTGTAGTATTTGTATAGTCATTATTTATATTCTTGTACATTGCTTATGTCATTGTACATTTTTGTCTAGGACCGAGTGTTTTCGCACCTCCAGCTTTTTGGCAGGTGCAACTACGTGCCAGAGGCAGAGGATGCTATCAGTCTATAAGAGGGGGGGGGGGGGGGGGGGGGTGGGGGGGGGGGGGTGGGGGGGGGGGGGGGGGGGGTAGTTTTTTATGAAAGCACTCTGCGAGAGGAGAGGTGTAAATGGTACGTAATAAACTTATATGTATCTTTTATTAAGGAGGTATATTTAGTTCATAAATTCATTGCAACAAGTTACATATTACAGGGATAAAATAGAGCCTACCCAAGCGTCTCAATTCATCACAGATCATTCAGGCACACTTTCCTGGGCCTATTCATAGATTCAATGATTTTTCGATGGAGTTCCAGGAGTTGTTGTATCAGATGTTCATGGTATGTAATCTCTTATTATATTTATTTGTTTTCTTATTCCTACATTTAGTTAGTAACTCTTATCTGTATAGAGCAATCATCGATTCACCGTCGTTCGGATGAGGCGTGGTCTCGATTAGTATGGACGACCACCGCCCAATCAAATTTTAAACATTTGTTGTATAATGCGAGGAAAAACGCACAAAAAGTTTCTCAGAGTGCAGACCCGACTCTTTGGAGGGAGCGCGCACCGACATGGATGAGGAGAGACTACTGGGAAAGTCTGTGCAACATATGGGCCACAAGAGATTGCAACAAACCTCCACAACAATAAAAGTGAATCAGGCTGCCAATCCAGATGCCACATGCATACAAGTAGGTCCGTCTCCTTTGCGACCCATCAGTCCAGATTGGTAAGTCATATGTCCGTTTGTGATATATTTTTATATAGGTCCCATTTATGTAATGTTTTTCTGTGAATAGGAAAAGAGCTAAAACGGCCTCCGACATTTTAGGATGTGTTTGATATACACATAAGAAAAAGGGGATGGATCAATACATTAGCGACAGAGCCCGAGAAGTTGCGGTAAGTATTTACAGTCTATTCACTATTTAATTTTTCTTGTTATAGATTAATATTACATTGTCAATTTTATTTTTTACAGAGTTGTATAGCCAACAGATGATAGAGAAGTACGCCGGGGAGGAGGAGCAGTCGCAGTTAGATCCTGAGGTATGGGTTGCGGCATCTGGTGCCCCAAAAAAGCCATGTGTATGGTTTTAGGCACAGTATGGACACGAGCAGGGTGTTATCTAGCGCCTCGAGTTTAGCCTCACAGACTAGTGCAGGCTATCTCCCAGCCCCTCTCCCAAGTTAGCATTCCTCCTCAGGCAGCACCATCGACATCAGCACGGGCCCCTCATGTGAGTAAATTAATTTTATTTTAGCTTTTCTATTTTAACAATCAATTTTAGTTTAGTTTTGTCTAAAAAGGAAGAACCTAATTAGGTTTGGGGGTCGAAAATTAGAAATACTAATCCGATCGACCTCCGGCTTGTTCTAGCACAGTTAGCGCAATGAGTGTGACTTGTGAAAACTGACAGAGTTCATTTGGACTTCCGGTTTGAGCTCGACGATCAAATTCACATTAAACAAGTTAGTTTAGTTTGTTTTGTTTAAAAAGGAAGAACTTAGCTAGGTTTGGGAGTCCAAAATTAGAAATACTAATCCGATCGGCCTTCGGTTGTTCCAGCACGGTCGAGGCGATGAGTGTGACTTGTGAAAACTGACGGAGTTCAATTTGGACTCCCGGTTTGTGCTCGATGCTCAAATTCACATTAAACAATTTAGTTTAGTTTAAAAATGAAGAACTTAGGTTTGAGGGTCCAAAATTAGAAATACTAACCCAATTGGCCTCCAGTTTTTTCCAGTACGGCCAGGGCGATAATTGTGACTTGTGGAAACTGACAGAGTTCAATTTCGACTCCCGGTTTAAGCTCGACTCTCAAATCACATTAAACAAGTTAATTTAGTTTGTTTTGTTTAAAAAGGAAGAAGTTAGCTAGGTTTGGGTGTCCAAAATTGGAAATACTAATCCGATTGGCCTTCGGTTTGTTCCAGCATGGCCAGGGCGATGATTGTGACTTGTGAAAATTGACGGAGTTCAATTCTGACTCCCGATTGAACTCGACGCTCAAATTCACATTAAGCAAGTTAGTTTAGTTTAAAAATGAAGAACTTAGGTTTGAGGGTCCAAAATTAGAAATACTAATCCGATTGTCCTCCAATTTTTTCTAGTACGGCCAGGGCGATGATTGTGACTTGTGAAAACTGACGGAGTTCAATTTGGATCCCGGTTTGAGCTCGATACTCAAATTCACATTAAACAAGTTAGTTTAGTTTGTTTTGTTTAAAAAAGAAAAAGTTAGCTAGGTTTGGGGGTCCAAAATTAGAAATACTAATCCGATTGGCCTCCGGTTTGTTCCAGCACGGCCAGGGCGATGATTGTGACTTGTAAAAATTGACGAAGTTCAATTCCGACTCCCGATTTGAGCTCGACGCTCAAATTCACATTAAGCAAGTTAGTTTAGTTTAAAAATGAAGAACTTAGGTTTGAGGGTCCAAAATTAGAAATACTAATCCGATTGTCCTCCGATTTTTTCCAGTACGGCCAGGGCGATGATTGTGACTTGTGAAAACTGACGGAGTTCAATTTGGACTCCCGGTTTGAGCTCGACGCTCAAATTCATCTTAAGCAAGTTAGTTAGTTTAAAAAGGAAGAACTTAGCCAGGTTTGGGGGTCCAAAATTAGAAATACTAATCCGATCAGCCTCCGGTTTGTTCCAGCATGGTTGGGGCGATGATTGTGACTTGTGGAAACTGACGGAGTTGAATTCGGACTCCCGTTTGAGCTCGACGCTCAAATTCACATTAATCTAGTTAATTTAGTTTAAAAGTGAGTGAATGAAATCTAAAAATTTAAATAATTTATTGCTTATAGTAGTATTTAATTTTAACTTATTATTGTTATATATGTATTGTAGGTTCCTTCATCGAGTGGTGTGGAGGAGACGAGGAGGACGAGGACGAGGACGTGGACTAGGATTCATGATTTTCATTTCATTGTTATGTACTATTGTGGACATTTTATGTTTTATTATTCTTGTGGACAATTTATAGTTTTTATTTACACAGGTTATTTTGTTAAAATATGTATATTAAAAAATAATTTAAAATATAGAGACCGACTAGTGACCGAATCGCGTCGATCGCTATCAGCGACCGAACACTTCGGTCACTATTTCGGTCCCTAAAATAGTGACAGACTAGCGACTGAATCGCGTCGGTCGCTATCAGCGACCGATAACATCAGTCACTACGTCGGTCTCTAATATAGTGACCGATTAGTGACCGAATGTCTTCGGTCGTTGATAACGACTGATGCGATTCGGTCACTATTTCGGTCACTACAATAGTGACCGTTATAGTGACTGAATAAGTTCAGTCACTATTTTAGTGACCGAAATAGTGACCAAAGTGGTCAGTCGCTGATAGCAACCGAAGAAATTCGGTCACTAATCGGTCTCTATCAGTGACTGATTAGTGACCGAAAGTTTTCGGTCACAGATTTGTAACAAAAAATTCTTCACCTACAATTTCAGTCCCTATTAGGTCACTATTCGGTCACTGAACCATTTAACCGAATAGTGACCGAATAGAGACCAAAATTGTCGGTCTCTAAACCTATTTTTTCTTCCTTAATGTAACCATTCAGAAAATAGTTTTGATGTCCATTTGAAACAGTTTGAATTTGTTTGAACAAACATATGCTAATAAGATTCTCACAGCTTCTAACCTAGCAACTGGTGCAAAGGATTCTTCAAAATCTACCCCAAATTCTAGATTGTACCCCTTTACAACCAATCGAGCTTTATTCCTGACCAGTTTACACTCTTCATTAAGTTTGTTTCTAAAAATCCATCTTGTTCCAATTATGAATTTTCAGTGGGCTTGGGAACTAGGCTTTAAACATTAATCTTTTCAAATTGATGTAACTCATCATGCATTGCCTCTATCCAAGATTCATCAGTTAAGGCTTCATCTAGGTTCTTAGGTTCCACTTGAGAGATAAAATCCATGTGATCTTGTTCAATTATGTTCTTGAAATGTGATCTAGTGTGAACCCTATCATAAATATTTCCTAGAACATTTTCAAGTGGATGATCTTTAGAATACCTGAAGTTGATCCTTGTTGATGTACCAACACTGTCTGTCGACATAGTCTGGTTGGTGTCGACCTGCCTGTGTTGTGTGTCGACACATCTTCATTTTCGGTTAATTCTTATGTTTCCAATGGCTGATTTGATTCCTCACAAGGATGTCTGCATCATCTTCTCGATTTCTGCAAGAATAGAGTCATCAATATTCTCATGATATTCATCAAAGATAACATGTGGGGTTTCTTCCACAGTTCTTGATTCATTATTGATGACTCTATATGACGTGAATGTTCGGATAGCCTAGAAATATACCTACATCACTTTTCTTTTCAAATTTATCAAAATATTGTTTATCATTATTATGAATGAAAACTTTACATCCAAAAACTCTAAAGTAAGCAATGTAAGGTTTCTTACCTTTGAGGAGTTCATAAGAAGTCTTCTTTAGAACTAGTCTTACCATAAGTCTATTGAGAATGTAACATGAAGTGTTTATAGCTTCTGCCCAGAAGCTTCTTGGAAGTTGACTCTCAACCAGCAAGGTGCAGGCCATTTCAATTAGTGTCTTATTCTTCCTTTCAACTACTCCATTCTGTTCAGGAGTTCTTGGTGAGGCAAACTTGTGTTCAATCCCTTTGCTCTTGTAAAATAAAAAAACAAATTGTTGTCAATTCTCCTCCATGGTCAGTGAGTATAGAGCAAATTTTATTGTGTTTCACTGCTCAATTTTATTGATGAAGTTCTGAAAGTTTTTAAAAGTGTCACTTTTATGAGACAAGAAAACACCCAGAAAAATCTAGAAAAGTTATCAACAATGACAAAGTCAAAATGATGACCACTAAGGCTGAGTGTCCTAGTAGGACCAAAAAGATCCATATGCAATAACTCAAAAGGCTTTGTGGTTATTAAGGGTGCAACAAATTTAAATGACTTTCTAGTTTGTTTTCCCTGAAAACATGCAAAATAGACACTAGCAATTTTCTTTTTCTTCATTTTTGGAAGTCTATTTACAAGATTAAGTCTTATCAGCTCTTCAACACATTTTCACTAGCATGACCCAACCTATGATGCCACAATTGAAAAAGATCATGCTGATTTGCAACCAAACACAATTTTTATTTCTCTGCTCATTCAAGTCAACTAGATAGACATTGTTTATTCTTTGACCAACAAATTTTATTTTTCCAGTTTCTTTTTCAATGATTTCACATGCATCAGAATAAAAAATTACTTTAAGACCTTTATCACAGAATTGACTGATGCTTAGCAAGTTATGATCAAGTCCTTTGACAAGTAATATATTTTCCATGGAGTTTGAGAGATTCTTACCAACATTTCCTATACCAATGATTTGACTTTTATTTTTACCTTCAAAAATACTTGACCTCCATCTTTTTCAACCAAAAAATAGAATTTTCCTTTGTCGCCTATCATATGCCGTGAACAGCCACTGTCGAGATACCATTTATCCTTCTTGTGGGCTGTAAGGCATTCCTACAATAGGATTTAGGGAGTAGAATTAGTACCCAAATTACTTTGGGTCCCATCAAAATTTTCAATTCACAAATAATATGCTTTAGAATCCAAACCTGTTAATTCTACACACATTCATGTTGTATCTGCAATTTGAATCAGAATGTCCAAAATTTCCACATATTTTGCATGACATGAATTTGTGAGGTATGGATTTTTATTAGTCTTTTCATGAAAAGTGGATCTGACAACATGTTTCAGATTATGTTTATTATTGTAATGAACTCTTCCATGCTGAATTTTTCTTTTGGGGTTTTCAATTTGATTTTGGCTTTGGTGCTTAGAGTTCATGAATTGTTTCACTTGTGTTTTTATTCCATATTTATGGTGAGGTGATGTTTCTTTAACAAAAGATGTTATCAAAGTTTGTCCAATTTTCTTTTTATTTTTAGTTTGAAATCCTAGTTCATGCTTAGTAGTGTTCATCTGAGCTCCTAAGATGGCATCTAGGTTTTGTTTACCATTGACAAAATTCGACAAAGTGTCCTTATCATGCAATTCTTTTTTAGTGCTTTCCAATTCTCCTTGAAGCAATTCTTTTTCTTTTTTGAGCTTTTCAACCATTTCAGTCAGAGTCTGCTTTTTCTTTTTCAACATTTTGATATTTCTCCTTAACATCATCAAGTTGTTCATGGAGAATTTCCTTTTCGTTCTTCAAGTTAATTACTTCATTGTTCAGAATATTGATTTGTTCAGAATTTGAGGAATCATGCAAGATGCTTTTGACTTTCCTTTTTAGAGATTTATTTTCAGATCTATAGTCACAGAGTTTTTCAAATAAGGAGGCATAAGCTTCTTCCCATTCATTAATAGAAAAATCTTCAAATGAAGAACTCACCTCAGTATTTTCTTTACCTCTTGTCAGAAGGCAAGTAACCTCCTCATCATTAGATTCATCATCTCTTGCATATCCTCATCTTCATCACTCCAAGTGGCCAGCATGGCTCTGGTCTTTTTGAACATTGGTTTTCAATTTTCTTTTCAAGTTTGGGCACTCTCCTCTCATATGCCCTTATTTCCTGCATTCATAACAAAGAATATCAATCTTTTTATTCAGCTCAGTTTTCTTTTTAAACTATGGTTTCTTTGAGAAATCTTTCTTTATAACATGTTTGAATTTACATTTGCCTTTCTTTCTTAGAAATATCTTGAATTGCCTTGTCAATAAGGCCATTTCACTGTCATTCTCCTCATCAGATGATTCATCACTATCATCATCACTTTCAATAACAATTTTAGAGCTAGATGTTGCTTTCAATGCTACTGGTTTCTTTAAAATCATTTTAGATGCATTTCTTTTCAAATTGATTTCATAAGTCATCAAATACCCTATAAGCTCATCTAACTGCATAGTGGAACGATTTTTGGAATCTTCAATAACAATGACCTTTGTGTGCCATGCATATGGAAGAGACCTTAATACCTTCCTCACAAGGTCACTATTAGAGTATTCCTTTCTAAGACCCTTAAGACCATTTACAATTAACATGAATCTAGTAAACATTTCAGATATCGTTTCATCATTTTTCATCCTAAACATCTCATATTCAGAAACCAATATACTTGTCTTTGTCTCTCTTACCTCAGAGGTTCCTTCATAAATGAGTTGTAGTTTATCCCACATCTCCTTTGCAGACTTACATGAAGACACTCTGGAGTATTTCTTGGGATGAATAGTACACTGCATCATATTCATTGCACTCCAGTTGAGTGTAGCTTTACGAATTTGTTCTCTGGTCCATGTGTCTTCGTCTTCTGGCAACTCAGTAGGTCCTTTGTCTACAATTTTCCATAATTCATAATCTTGAGCTCTCATGAATACTTGCATCCTGTTTTTTTAGTAAGAATAGTCAGTTCCATAAAAAAATGGAGGTCTAGTGACTGAGTGTCCCTCAGCCACGAACCCCTTGTTAATGTTCATAGTTGATCACTCTTGATCATTAAATCAAACACCTATCAAGCGCATTGAGAACCTGCTCTGATACTAATTGAAAAGTAGCGGGAGATAGCTATGAAGAAATCTAGAGGGGAGGAGGGTTGAATAGATTTCTACCAGATTAAACCAAACACTTAACATATTTAAAATCTATGGAAATTATAGAATTTTGAATGTGCACAGATCCAAATTAAGATAAATTGAGTGTGTGAAATGAGAATTAAAGGTTACTAGATGATAGCAAATTGATTAACAAATGTGCCTATCGATCATCTAGCGTTAATAAGAGAATTCAAACCACAGTAACATAGGGATTTAAGGTGGTTCGGACTACACAACTGTATATCCTACATCCACTGTCCACACACACACACACAAAATTTGCTTATCTAGCAAGTTTGAAAAGCATAGACAAACACACACACGATCTGAGATAATCGAAATCTCAGATCAAAACACACACACGAGAAATTGAGCACAAGGATTGCTCAAATCTCACAGTACACACTGAATGATATGAAGTTGAAGCACATAACCAGTTGGAAATTGAAGATCAGTAGAGCAGATAGAACTGGTTCGATTTCCCCTTTTTTCTTCTGGTTGCGAATTCCTTGGCTTCCAACTTCAGATAGTTGATGCAAATTCTTGAATTCTGGAATTGAACTTGACCTTCGATCAACTCCTGCAACTGGAACTTCAATTCTTCAGATCTGGGGCTTCAACAGATTTCTGATGAATCTTTACTCTGGTCGCCGCAGATGCTTCTTCTCTGGGAATTGTGTATTGAGGTGTGTGTTCCAGTAGCATGAGGTGATGAGTATTTATAGTTCCATGTGTCCACTTGGCACCTTGGAGTGTATGGGAACAGAATTCCCACTCATCTCAAACATCCTAGAATTGGACACGTGTTCAGGACATTTCAGAATTTGATCTGTCTTTCTAAGTGTGTCGACAAATGAACTTGTGTGTCGACACAAGTAGCCTGACTTACTGTGACATCTTCAATGGAAATTAATTTGTGTCGACACATAATTTACTTGTGTCGACGCACCTGACTCAAATACAAATATCTACTCACGGGGAAGCTTCATGTGTCGACACCCTGACAGAGATGTGTCGACACCACTAACTCCTTTTTTCAAAATCGGCTTCCTAGAAGTAGAAGGTGTGTCGACACACTGAAGAGACTGTGTCGACACCACTGGCTTTTCTTCATGTTTTGCTTCATAGGAAGTGCATGTTGTGTCGACACCCTAACAGGCCTGTGTTGACACCACTGACTACATGTCACTTTTTCTCTGAATTAAACATAAGATATAATGTTAGACATTACTTGAGCAAAATATTTAGAATCATATGGATCATAGTTAAACATCATCAAAATAAGAGATCCAACACTAAAGACGCGTGGCCGAGGTATTTTTTTGGGTCGAGCACTTAACACTTAAATATTTCTCACGATCATAAGACCTCTTATATCAGTACCTACAAACTGATGCATTGGTGTGGGAGAGTATACGGGAGCATTCATAAATGCATATTTTATGCTACTACCTTTTGTCCAGAAAATATAATAGAACGAGTTCTATACGTGGCATGGTGTTGGTAAAACGTCACTATATTGTAGCGAGAACATGGATTTTTGTTTTTGTTTTTTCATTTTTTTTCTTGTAGGGTCTCGTCTGGAATCCATGTCCGTATATGATCACATGGACTACTAAAGAACTAGAAAAAATATTACATTAAGGGGTTGTTGGTCCATATTTCTAAGGTATAAAAATCTTTTTCAAAAACCATCAGTTAGACTGTTTACACATATATATGTGACTGCATACTTGCAATACTTGACGAACAAATGTGAGTTGCAATAGTTGCATCTTCTGTGATAACTAAAACCCTATCGGGACTGAAGGCTACGTTTAGAGGTTTCCATACTGTTAAAATCGTCTTATGTGTGATCAAGGAATGATTTATATAACTAAATTACAGTTGACTGTCTTCTTTTATGAACTATTTTTGTTAATATTTATTATTATTTCTTCTATGATATATATTGCCTTCTTACACATACATATATACCAAGTATTTGTGACTAGTACTTTCATATTTATTGAATAGAGAATGCATATGGTATACCATCTATTTTATTACATAAAGTAGGCTCCATCTAGGTACCTGCCCTTCACACTTTAGTAAATCAGTGGACCATGGCCTCGTGAGACTTGGAGAGACACACGTAAAAGGAAGAAAGAACGGGTGAGAAAAAGAAAAACGAATTAGGTGGAGAATGAGGAGAGGAAAAGAACAAAATTTTATTCTTTTAAGATTAGTTCGTATGATTACATCCATAACCCTTATATATAGACTCCATCATACATCCATGACGCTTATATAAACTCTTGCAAAGAGTTATAATGCAAGCTCTAATGATGACTAAAAGACAAACTCTTCAATCAACTGATTCAACTCTAACCATAGATATATATATATATATCTATACTTGCTAACTATTACTAAACATTTGATCCAACTTCTAACTCTAACATATAAACACGATGGTGATGGTCTCCGAACCACAGTAGGATTTTAAATTATATTCCAACATCCTCTCTTAATTCAAATTCTTGAATGCCAAGCATCTTTCGACCTCTCTCTGTTCCTGATCAGCTCTCGGATATAGTGAAATCTGACTTCAATATATATTCATGCTTTTTCCATGAAAGACCGGATTCATTCCAATGGATACAGTAGAAGCATTGTCACAGTAAATCTTCGTAGGAGCATGCTGAACAACCTCCAATTTTTCGAGCATCCTTCTTAACCACGCTGCATGAGTCGCTGGCAGCTATATATATATATTCTCGACTTCTGTTGTTGATGAGAGTGCCAAGAAATAATACATTGCCTAATATACTTTGCCTTTCATCAACATCACCGCCCCAATCACTGTGAGTGAACCCAACAAGTCCTGGATCAACACTTGAAGCATAATTGATAGTCCTTTTGATGTAGCATAATAGAAATCTATTTTGCTGCTTGCAAGTGAATCTGAGTGGTCTTCTTCATATATCTACTAATCAACCCAACACAAAAGTAATGTCAAGCCCAACCTTTTTGTTACCTTTCTTGCACAATTTCAAACCAATCGAAGTGACTGGTTTACAATCAGTCATGCATCTTGACCTTTCAAATATTTCACCTGCATACTTTTTTGAGAAATAAAATTCCTTCCTCAATTTGAGACACCTCAATACCGAAATAACAGGACATCAACCCCATATCAGTCATCTCAAACTCTTTGACCATGCTTCTTTTAAACTGATCAACTATGCTATCGTCATCTCCATCATCAACATATAAAGAAACAGATAAATTCTGCCATGACTACCATGCTTGATGTGAAGAGCATGTAGACATGGGAATTAACGAAACCATGCTTTTGAAAATAAGAATCAATACATATGTACCATGCCCTTGGGGATTGTCTCAAACCACACTAAACTTTATCTTCTTGTCCCTTGTGTACGTATGAAGCCATGAGGTTGATCCACATACTTAAACCCCTTTAAGAAAGTAGATTTTACATCTCTCTCATAAATCTTCCATCGCTTTTGGGCTGCCAAAGCAACAAGGAGATGCGCATACTCCAATCTTGCAACTGAAAAACATACAGTAGGCAGATTCATCGAATCTGCACAAATATAGCATATACCGTACGTATTAACCTTCTTAAGATAGGTGTAACTATTTTTTGTTATTTTTCCTGCTTTAGGAGATCCGGTGATCTCTTCGATTTGTACACTGTTTGGATATATAAAGCTGTGAATACGCAATGGCCATAGTGCCATTTTCTCCCATCTTCTGTGGTTTTCGCATGGTATCAGAGCATCCAGGACTTTCCCCTTCTGGTTTAGTCATGGCTAGCAATGCTTCTGAGTACTACCCCTACCCCTCCACTCTCAACATCACCAATTTTGTTAGCCAAACAGGAAGCTCAAAGAACACCTTAAGACGCACACAACAGAGACCTTTCCACTTCAAAGGTAACCGTGGCAACCCCAACTTCAAATCCAACAAATTTCACTCAAAAGGGAAGGGCTTTGTCCCACATTCTCAGTCTAGAAATTCTAGTGGTAGTCAATCATCGAAGACCGCGTCTACAGAAGATGAGCTTTGTCAGATCTGCTATGGCCGCAATCACACAGCCTCCAAGTGTCACCAACGATTCAATCATGCATATCAAGTGGAGGAGGTTACTCAAGCTTTATCAGCTCTCACCCTCAATGAGTAGACCGAAACAACAGAGTGGCTACTTAATTCAGGCGCTGGTGCACGAATGACCAGAAACACAGGTATGCTATTCAATTTACGTCCTTATACGAGATCCCACCAAGTTATGGTTGGCAATGGAGACAAGATCTCCATCTCTCATTTAGGAGACGAGAGACAACACTTCATACCAGTCAAAGATCTGATATCTCTCTTAAAAATGTTTTGGTGGTGCCCAAAATTGCTCACAATCTTGTCTGTCAGTCAACTAACTAAAGACCTTGAATGCACTTGTGAATTTTCTGCTAATGGAGTTGTTATTAAGGACAAGACTTCAGGTCAGATAGTAGCAGTGGGGAAGAGGAAGGGGAGTTGTTATTAAGGACAAGACTTCAGGTCAAACATTGAAGCATTCGTTGCACTCCGTAGCTCAGCGGCAGATACTCGCACATGGCATCACCGACTCGGACACCCCCATGACAGACTACTGCAGATTTTACATAATAATGGTCTCATTGTTGTAAGAGACAAATTGGATTTTTCTTCCCCTTGTGTCAGTTGTCCTTTAGGCAAAGCTACTCATTATTACCTTTTACTCGTAGTAATAAATCTGCTGAGGTGTCCTTTCAGAAAATACACTCTGATTTATGGGGACCTGCACCTATTGTGTCTGGACAAGGATTCAAATACTATGCATGTTTGGTCGATGATGCTACTAGATTTACATGGCTGATTCCTCTTAAACAGAAGTCTAATTTCTTTGATCAATATATCTTGTTTGAGAAGTTTGTTCTACGCCAATTTGGAATGGTCATCAAGATTTTTCAGTGTGATGGCGGAGGAGAGTTTGTAAACAACAAATTTATCTCCCATTTGGCCAACAAATATGGGATCCGTCTCCAACTCTCTTGTCCACACACACCCCAACAAAATGGGGTCGTGGAGCGCAAGCACCGTTCCATTAGAGAACTTGGTCTTACAATGATCTTCCATAGCAAGGTTCCTCTAAAATAGTGTTGAAGCCTTCTCCACCATAGTTTTTCTCTTGAACCGACAACCCACATCTACAAGAGGCTTTCACATTCCGTACTCTCTTCTCTATGGGCATCACCCGAATTATGATAGTCTGCGCAGTTTCGATTGTTTATGTTTTCCTCTTCTTAAACATCCTTCCACTTCAAAATTTGTTCCCAAATCCACACATGGTGTTTTTCTAGGATATAGTGTCTGCCACAAAGGATACCAGTGCCTCTCTCACACCACTGGTCGTATGTACATCTCTCGACATGTCCTCTTTGATGAGACGTTTTCCTCTTCAAGATGGTTCTTTTGTTTCTGGCACGACAGATCTTCTCCTCTCCTCCTTCTCGGACAGACCCACCACCCCTACACCCATATCATCTCCATCCACGACACAAGATGATACCACACCGACCCTCGACCACCTCGCCCCTTCCTTCATATCCCCACCGCATATTCTCATTTTATTGGTCTATGTGGATGATATTATTCCAACTAGTGATGATGTTCCCCTACTTCACAAGTTTTTCCCCTACTACACAAGTTTGTTGCTCTTCTTTGGAACACATTTCACCTTAATGATCTTGGTCCTCTTCATCCATTTATGGGCATTGACGTGCAACATAATAGCCAAGGATTGTTTCTTTCTCAAGCCAAATATGCAAGATCCAAACTAAGCGTGCACACATGGACACATGCAACCACATTACCACTCCAATGGCCACTCGTCCAGAAGCTCTCTCAACTAAACTCTTTACTGATCCTCAATTATATAAGAGCTTGGCTGGGCGCTACAGTACCTTACATTCACTCAGACC